>CABFOW010003692.1:25073-69664 GCA_902141385.1 Timema californicum | reverse complement strand
ATGTTTTATTTATTAATTGCAATAACTGATTTGTGATTGTCATGGTTAGCTTAGGATTGTACACGAAGGAACTTTCAAAATTTTGATTGTTGGATGTTCACCAATAAAGCAAAAATGCTGTAGCGAAATACGTTAAAGCTTGATCTAGTACATTACGAAATGAAAGTGACCAAAATATTATGAAATATATCAATTTCAAAATTAGTTTGACACACATTTTAATTAAATTTCTGTTAAATCTTATTTCTGTATTATTACTGTATTGATATATTAATGATATTGATTATAAGTTTAGTTTCAAACCTATCCAAACTTCATATTCAGAATTTTTTCTTTAATTTAGTAGATAATTTTTGTACCAAACACTTAATAACTATAGCTGTGATTGTGTAAAGTTAAGAGTATTTTTTTCATATACTTTGTATTGTCAACAATTTTACTCACTTTACTAAACTCTTTTATTGTGATATAAATTTTTTAATAAAATTTGCAATTGCTAATTGTATCAAAATATTGTTATATTATAGTTAAATAAACTTATACTGAAAGAGTTTTCAGTGTAAATTTTTTTAAATATTAATTTCTATTCCCCTTAACTAAAGTTAGGAGATATTTAATTTTCCATACAGGCACGAGAAGGTGTTGGAAAAGTGTAATTGGACAAAACATTATGAGTTTTTTGTTGTGTAATCCTAAAAGCGCGTTTAGGGAGATAAGCTTCATTTTCAGACTTGACTTTACTATAAACTGATTTTAAACCGGTTTTATTAACTCTCAATGCACATTGATATTAAATAATAATAGTGATACTTAGTACCGCGTGTACTACCCTTTCGGGTTATACACTTAAGTACTAAATACGCTTATGGGGTAGGATTTGAGAATTTTGGACATAGAGGACGTGAACCCACATTTGCGTGGAGGGAGAGTGTAAAACCATTTAGGGAAAACCACCTCAGTTCAGCCTAGCGAAACTCGAACCTTGGTCTCACCATCCTCGGCAGTCTAGCTCAACACGAAACTAGCGCGTTAGCTAACTATGCCACCGAGGCGGGTATTAGTATAAAATAATATTGAATATAATCATTCCAGTGTTTAAAATAAGGGGGTATTACCGATACCATATATATATTTAGGAAACTCTTTTCATTGTATTTTCCATGCTTTTAACTTTTTTTTGTCTATTAAATAGCATTTTACTTGTATTAATTTGACAACAAAATGTAAAAATTAATGCAACCTTTACAACATAAGTATTTAACTTTAATTACTGATATATTTTGTGCGCCGTGTCTTACTTCCCATTACAGCTATCCGGATATTTACTCCAATGGATAAGAAATGAGGTAGGTAAAATGTTTGGTAAATGTGCCCGTATTTGCTTTGAAGGAGAATTATAAGCATATTAGGGAAAAACACACTTATTACACCCGTTCTCGATTCGAACAATGATATCCCAGTTATTTGAAGTTCAGTTTAATGAAAAAGGGAATCCTAAAGAATGGTGACCTCAGAAGCTGGTCACAAAATATTTAATAATTAATTTACAAGTTCATTTACAAGACTCGTGTCACGTTTAAACTGTAGAAGCACTGGCATTGTATATTTGGGTCCAACACTCTCTTGTTTGAAAAGTTTTGTTCAATGATAGGAGGGTGAGGCGGGGTAAAGGATTACCGCTACCTGCTGAACTATTGTGCTCGGAGAGAAGTCAGCTCTCTGCTGGTCTTTCTCAGGAGGAACATTTTGAAAGTGAGTTGTTTTAAAGAATTCCCACTTGGAAGCGCTGTTATCAATAGTTATTTTAAGTTATACCTGAGTCGAGGGGAGCAACAAATCTCCCTTGAGGCTGGGTACATGTCATTTCTTTGTCTGTGACCTCGGCACGGAATGATTCCTATGTGCCTATGTGCCAAATTATATTTACTAGGAATTGAACCCTTCTTAGCTTGTGTTGCGAAATAACATAATTATGACAAGATACTTTTATCTTTCTTTCTCAATAATGCTCAAATTTGTCTTGATAGCATGACCATTTTTTGCTTTTACTAAAATTTTAAATGGAAACAATAAGTTTTCAACCATCAAAATAGTAATATAGAAAACAATTTGAGTGACGTTCTAATCGGATAAAATGCTGAAATTTCCGCTTAGAATGCTCACAATCTACCTTACTACAGAAACAAATGTAACTGAACCCAATTTAAGATAATGTAAATAAATTACATGAATTTCAGAAATAGAGCATCACAAATATGTCACAAGTTCACGTCTCATTTGTGCAACAATAAAGGTGGAACAGAATTTTTTTTTGTAGAACAATCCGCAACAAATTATCGCAACCACACATGCCAATTTTTCAAAGTGGAGGGGGGGCTACTACCGTGAAATTTCCCCCCCACCCCCAATTTAAACATACCATTTGTGGGTTTATCAAAACGTAACAAACCAATATGATTGCAGAAAAAAACTGAATAAATGAAGAACAAACGATGCAATCATAAAAAAACTTGAATTTTTAAATTGGGGGGGGGGGGGGGGTNGGGGGGGAGGTTTTTTCACAGTTGGTACCTACCCATGGTACGAATTGTAGGATTATTTGGATTTGTTTAAGAAAATATTTAATATCTAGACATGTTTCCTGTCATATTATTTTTGATGGAGGTATTTTTCTTAATCGATAAACTAGATGTCATCGTCACTTTCCGATACAACTCGAAATTCTTCATTTTCAATTGATTTATCCTCCCTATTTACAATATTATCTTCTTCCTAAATTTGGAATTTTAAATTGGTACATTACAGATGAGAATACATTATGTCTAATAATGCTATCAATTGGGGAAGGAGGGAGTTCTACCACACCGGACATGTACTGTGTATCATACATGTCTTCTCTGTAATAGGAAAAATATTAGATATATGTGTAAATATATACATGAGAGAGAGAGAGAGAGAAAATTGAACAAGGCTGATGATTACGTTCTTCATTTGTGCAAGTCATGTGACATATAATAATATATTATTTCAAAGTGAGCATGTATTAAATAAAGTTAAACTTAGCTAAGGACTTGAATTGGTCGATGAATCATGCCAAAAATACAGGCACCGCTGACTGTGAAACCCCTTCACCCCGCCGCAGAAGCACTTCCTCCAAGGCAAGGAGACGATGTACGAGCCCAGGCAGCGGTGAGGTAGATGGAGTCAACGGTCCTCACGCAAATCTTTGGCAGTGGTGACATCGGGACCATCTTCGGCACCACAATCGGGAATTAGTATCCCGGTAAACCAGTTTGGTGGAGCTTTGTCCCAAGGCGTCCCTCTTCGAATCGTAGAGGAGAGAATTAGGCAATTTAAGCTGTTTTATATAGGGTGTGGATTGATCATACAATTATGGATGCCAGAGAGCGATCGTGGTGCTCAAACCTAGCTCGAGGAGCAAATAAATGCTTTTCTAGGACGTCTCCAAGATCATGGAGTAAGCGCTGAGGGCCACGTAGGTCTACTATTAGTCAACACAGACTCTGCGTCAAGACCTGTATTTGTCTCATTTATGTGGGCAGATCAGCTTGACGTGCAGGCTGTGTTTTCTAATGTACAACGAGTGTTACAAAGCAATGCTTCGTTCCTCACTTCGTCCCCATTGTATATCAAGTTACACCACTTTAAAGAGCTGCGTGAGAGGGGTAATACTAAATGTGATAACTCTACACTACTATCACAAATATCCGTAAAAACCAAGGGATCAATACGATTCAAAATGGCGACACACTTTGCCTTGCCAGCAGTTTGATTGTTGCCAAAGCTATATTTAACATTAAATAGAGCAAGGATGCATGGACGGTAACACCTTTAAACAAAGAAAAAATGGTCGTACTATTCAAAAATACAAAGCATAATATTTATCCCATGATGCCCGTGTGAATCTTGTGAAAGGTGGTGGGCTTACCGAGTTGAAACAATTTCAAACATACCTCTGCGAATACAAAATCACAGTGTTCAGGGAACGTCGGGGGAGGAAGTCTTTATATGAGGGGCCTACTCCTCCAGAACATTCCTTTAAGGGCTACCTTGATTTGTATTTTCATTCCAGCCACAATTAAGTGCTCGTAATTTTGCCACGAGTCCGGTGTACCATTCAACTCAAAGAACGAACTCAAATAAGAATCCACGTGCAAAAAGTGCTACACTAAAACGGTATGTAGTGGATGTCGAACTGTGACTTATGAAGCTGTGGGCGTCGGTTCTCAAATCAGACATGTTTTGATAACAATAAAACTCACTGTTTTTGCAGAGGTCACATATAGGTCTATAATGTCAAAAATGTTTGTGAGCTATGAGGGCAATTTTTCAGTTTGGAAAGATCAAATTATTCAACCAGGTGTTATGAGACTTTTTGTAGAGTATGCGATATATATCATCCTTTGGGTAATTTCTGCTATATGAATCAAGACCTATCCAAGCCGTAATTGGAAAAGAGCAATTTCATGTTTGTGTTCTATGATTTTTAATGCAGACAAGACACACTTCATCAAGGTGCGGTCACACGTACTTGCATGATCCTAATCTCTATGTTGTACAGACGTGTTGCAAGGCCTGCCTACATATAAAAGTAAATTACTATCATTGCTCAGAATATGGAGGCGAAAGGACTCGTATATTTAAGAGTGATACCACAATGGCCCAATTTTTCGGATTTTTAGAGCAAATTAAAGCAACAAAATGTAAGTATATCACCCTACTAGGCCATAATGCGAAAGGTTCTAATTGGAAATT
The DNA here is from genome assembly GCA_902141385.1 of Timema californicum. NCBI lineage: Eukaryota > Metazoa > Arthropoda > Insecta > Phasmatodea > Timematidae > Timema > Timema californicum. The sequence continues at coordinate 64,888 of CABFOW010003692.1, read as the reverse complement.
TTATTTAAAAACATCTGATGAAGGTTAAAAAATGGACTCCAGAGCTCATAATTAACAGTGAGAAAATCATGTCCAAACGTTACGGCCCGCTCCACATTAATAAATCTTGAACTTTCTCCCAATGTCGTTGTCCAAGATGCCCTAGATATTCGGCTTCGACAAGGTTTAGCCAAGGAACATTTCTCACATTTTTTCAATAAAAAAGAAAACTCGGGGTATAGGAGTCCTTTCTGTCAAAGGAGGACTACGGTATCGGTGAGATGTCAGTTGGGGGAAAGGAGCACATTGAGAAGTGGTATGACGCATTGGTCAAAAAAATTATATATTTGATTTTAACCGTGAGTTGGAACTGTATTGCGTGAAAGATGTAGATATCCTACGAAAGGCCTGCCTGTTGTTTAGGGACATGCTTATGGAAACAGCAAAGGAGGATCCTTTCAGAGAGGTGTGTACGATCACAGGAGCTGCCATGTTGGTTTACCGCCGAAATTATCCTAAGGAGAATACCGTTGGTATCATATCTAAAGATGGCTACCGTTGTGTAGACCAACAGTCGCACGTCACCGTACATTGGCTCTTCTGGGAGGCTCACAGACACGGTATCTCTATCTTTAATTCGTGTAACGGCCGTGAGGAATATGTGTTAGGGCAACGTGTAGACGCCATTGTTATAGCTGGAGATACCACCACCATCTTTCAATTCTGGGGCTATTATTGGCACAGGTGTCCTTTCTGTTATCCTGACAGAACCACCCCATCAAAAACAGCCGCTACGAGATTATGGAGACGCGCTATGAAGTGACCATGGTTAGCGTGGAAAAGTTTAAGAATGCCGGATACACGCTCGTAGAGATGTGGGAGTGTACATATAATGCAATGAAACGCACATACAAACACTTGAAACCTTTTGTACTCCAGCACGATGTGTACAGAAAGGAGCCCCTCAGTCCGAGGGACGCATTCTTTGGGAGTCGTACAGATTAAATTAAGCTCTTCGACGAAGCAGACCTTTATTGTGAAGAGAAGATCAAGTACTTGAATATGTGTTCATTGTACCCTTACTTTTGCAAGTAAAAAAATATCCCATCTGCCACCCCAAAATTCACTTGGAACCAAATTGTCCATTTATATATCAAGTAGAAGGAATAGCCATAGTTACTGTGACACCTCCACGTGATTTATTCATTCCCGTAATGCCTACACGGATGCACGACAAGTTAATGTTCATCTTGTGCAGGAAGTACGGGGATGGAGTAAAACAAGAGGGCGTGTCAGAAAAACGACAAAAAATATCACTTGTTGACAGGAGTATGGCTGATTGACGAGTTCTTGAAAGCCGTTGAGACAGACTAAACCGTTGAAGCAGTACACGTAGGTTGGGAGTAAAATGTATCTGTTTACGATCATTATACATGTTCTGGCGTGGTGAGGTCATTTTCTCAATTACAAGGATGCGCGGAAACGCGTTGCACCCTAACTCTAACACGAGTGTGGCGGTGGAATGCTACACTACTGCTATGGCTAGGTTGCACTTATACAGCATCCTTGAACAATTGGGGGACCGCGTTTTGTATCACGATACAGATAGCTTTCTATTCACGGAATGCCCCGGTGATTGGAGTCCACCGACTTGAGTCTTTTAAGGTGACCTCAGTGACAACCTTCAAGATTACTGTCCGAGAAGCTACATTACCGCCTTTGTATCTGGTGTTCCCAAGAATTACGCTTACCGAGTTTATATTGGTGGCGATCCTGCCAAAACCAAAACTGATTGCAAGATTTGCGGCATCACCAAAAACTACGGCAACCGGAATGACGTTTATTTTTACGTTTTGAAAGCGATGGTCGCCGAACAGGCCACGGATAAATACATACAGATAACGCACAAAATTGTAAGAAAAGGTCTTGCGACTGTATAAGCCGTTTCACAGACTAAAGTCTGTCAACCCGTGAACACCAAACAGCGTATAACCGATGGTTATAATACGTTGTCATTTGGGTATCAGAGTCTTTGTAAACGCGCTCGCCACGACTAAATATCAATCATTTAGACGGGCTTAGTAATCACTTTTTTTTCTTTCATTCTAGACAGTTCCACTGACACCATTTTTCAAAGTCTCAAGATTTCTTTCAGAAAGAAAACACGCATATATCATATTGATTTATTTTATGAACCAGGGTTATTTTTTGAATATTTTTTAACCACAAGTACAATCCTTCAACTACCTGATTATTTCTAGTCAAATAGAATTAGTTGTTTGTATTGATTATAGTCAATTTTTTTCCTTGTACATATATTAAATTGAAACCATCTGGTTGTGTACATATAATCAAAACTCGTTCAACTGTACTTATAAACTTAATACAGCAGCTACTATTCCAACTAAAAGCTCAAGATATTAATAATTTTTTCCTCTACACGAAAACATGTATAATTCACTTCCAGGTGTAAGATATATTCTATAAATATGACTTTTGTAAATAAATATTCCAAGTATACTCTATATTGTGTGAGATATATTTGTATAAATTTTATTTGCGTTAATATATATTCCAAGCATACTTTTCATGGTGTGAGATATATTTGTATAAACTTTGATTTGTGTAAATAAATTTTCCAAGTATAATTTTTTTGGTGGTGCGAGATATTAAAAAAAAATTATTTGTGTAAATAACAATTCCAAGTATTCTTTTCATGGCGTGAGCCATATTTTTAAAACTTTTATTTGTTTAAATAAATGTTCCAAGTATATTTTTCACGGTGTGAAATACATTTGTGAATAAATATTCAATGAATACTTTTCATGAGTGAGCTATTTTTGTGTGAATAAATATTATAAAAACTGTTATGAGGAATTTTTAATGTCTACATCACCCCCTCCCTCCTATCCTACGAATACAAAATGATTTAGCTTATAAGCTCAGTCTCAAACATTATTGATGACAAGTTGAAACAAACATTTTTGGCCATCATTAGCGGACTTTCCGATTGTGGAAAATCACATTTTGTAGCTGACTTTATCCGTCACTTGGACACAATGTGTGACGTTAAATTTGATCAAATAAAATGGTATTATGCTTTACTGCAACCGGGATTTAAACAAGACGATTCACGTAAACTCGTCATAATTTGTAAGGGTTTGCCGGAAATGGATGACACTTGTAAAGTCGACAGCTGATTATCCTGGAAGACTTGATGCGTGTTGTAAAGGATGTGTTCGTCAATCTTTTCAACAAAGGATTCCACCATCAAAATATTAGTGTCATGTGCATTACAAAAAATATATTCCACCAGGGCAAGGTTCAAAGAGATATTACTTTAAACGCACATTATATCGTGCTTTTTAAATATCCCAGGGATAGAACTCAGATTCAACGCGTTGCACGTCGAGTATGTCCTGAAAACCCCCGTGTTTTAGAAGAGGCTTACGCTGAAGCTAGATGTACTCATAATAGGTATTTATTGTTAGATTTCAAACAAGGTACACATGAATTATTCAGATATAGAACCCGCATAAATGTCAGGTGCTGTGTGTACCTACCACGCAAAATATAAAAAAAACACCGACACTTACCGATTACAGATCATTTCATAACCATGAATCACAAAGTTCTGAAGCAATTCCCTCTGCTATGTGCGATGCATCGCACGAAACTGCAGTCACGTGACACATTGCTGAAAACGGCAGACGAGAAATTGATTGACTCTGTTTGCGAGTTTGCCTACAACTCTTTAAAAGAGCGGGTGCCGTTTAAAAATGAGTAGTAGACAAAGTTCCGTGCTCACAAGCAGGTGTTGCGCAAGTTGGTCAAACTAGGAGAGTGCTGAAAAAAAAAGAGACGACTAATCGTTACAAAAGGAGGAGAGTTCCTGCCCTTACTTTTATCACCTGTAATCATCGGTGTCCTCGGTTCATTGTTAAACAAGTAAATAATGGAACACAAGAAAAAGACGTTATTGGTGTCCCCGGAAACATTACACCGTTACGAGCAACACCATCAACAAGTAGCATCGGCCAAAAATCTAGTGGTCTCCAAGCTGGACAAGGAATTGTAAAAAATTCTTGCTTCAGAACTTGACAAGTCTAAATGGACTTTATACCAACAAGTGTTACAGTGCGATCTGCACTTTAGTCCACACCCTCCACCAACTTAAAATACCACCACCACGACCATTACTGAAGTGTCTGTACATCTCATCTCTGCTGTACTAAATAATGTACCAGTACAGGTACGTAAAAATATGAACATTTAATAGGACATATTATTTACCGAGTTGGTATATCTTAGAACGAAAACGGGGAAGTGAGTATTCACGATAAGCCTCTCCGTAGATCCAATATTGTGGATTTCGTCAACGACCTGGTCAGAGCAAGAAGACACAGTGAGCCGTCTGGGTTGCTATAGTTTCTCACGACGCTTCAAAAAATAAACATTCCGAAAGAATTTATTTTAAATCCAAACGTTTGGTGACCATTAGAGATCCGACGCTCGTACCACAAATACTTACACCATCGCAAAGCCCTAAGAAGTAGAAACTTAAAAGGGTGGATGAAAATATGTGGTTGCCATTCCGAGCTAAATGGTCTGTTTAGCCGAAATATACTACGACCCTTCTCATCCTGCAGGCTTTACAGAGGCGGCGTCACTCATAAAAGAGTCCAAGAAAGACCTCGACAAAGTATTTCGTGCGCAGGACGCTTATACCCTACACAAACATGTGATAAAAAATTCTCCAAGCTACTAGTTCTTGGTGTCAAACATTGACAAACCGATCTCAACAATATGCGAAGTCTCTGAAAATACAACGATGGTGCAGTGTACTTGCTCACAGTCATCAACGTTTTTTATCAAGATGGTCTGAGCAAGGCCGCTTCCATCCAAGACGGGAAGCGTCGTGATAGATGCCTTTTGGAATATTTTCAAACAAAGTGGTCGTAAACCTCTATGTTTGCAGACGGACAAGGGGACAGAGTTTTCGGGACGTCTAGTTTGGAAATATTTCAAGCAAGAAGGCGTGCATTACTACATCACTCATAATCCTAACTAGAAAGAAAGCATCATGGAAAGATATAATAGAACCCTGAAAGGGCGAATGTGGTGATACTTTTCCAAAAAATATATATCGGTATGTGGACGTCCTCCAAGATCTCGTCGATGCTTACAGCGGCGAAAAACTTTACAATATCTAAAAGGTGTCTAATTTTTCAGAAAACAATGTGCTTCAAGTCAGAAATAATCTGTACTGTAAACGGCGTCCAAATGCGAATAGTAAGCAAAAAATTAAATTCGGGGACATGGTGCTTATTAAAAAATCCATAATGCTGTTTGATACGAGCTAAGAAAGCAATTGGAGCGAAGAAATTTTCAAAGTCAGCAGTACCGGTTTGCGACAACAAGTCGTCTACAAGCTGGCCGATCTTTACGGCGAGGAGGTGGAGGGTATGTTTTACAAACCATAATTGCAACGCGTTCGTCTTTCAGAAAATCTAAAGTTGATAAAATACTACATGTCTAGGGTAAAGACGCATGAAATAAAGTGTACGTGCAGTGGAAATGTTATCCCCCAGTTTTAAGTTTGTGGATTCCTGCATCTTACGTCATTGCCTTACCAAGAAGGTCCAGTTTTATATCACTTTGCTGAGCGACAGATCTATGAGATATTTCCCTAAAAATACCCTCGCGAATTTCACTACGCAACTACCCTAATGAGATACACTTAAAGGCAGGTGGGAAGTCGCTCTCACTGAATTCCGTAATCTGTGTTCTTTCACCACTGTACCCAAGGGCCAAAATATTGTATTGTACAACTGGGTGGACGAAAACGGCGTGGAACAAATATTAAAATATCACATCCTTCTTGGAAACTACAGAACTATCCATGAATTGGTCAAACTCCTAAACGAAGTAGAGGCGTTTAAAGGGGAATCCGGGGTCGTATTCAATTACACAAAGCCCAACAAATAGTGGACGTTGTTTCTTATTCACCAAATATACTGCTGCTGACTCTATTAGTTAACTAAGTCTACAGGTAGATTTAGATCTTCAGACTAACCTGATCATAGTCCTAAAATCATCTTACGCCTCAAATGTTTTACTTGTCTTGCCCTCGCAAATGTACATCTACACAGATATCGTCGATGCTCAGCCCGTGGGTGACATTGTGGCACCGCTGTTACGTATCGTCGGTATTAACAACATAAACTATCTCTACGTCATACATAAGACAGTTAGCTATGATCCGTTGCACTACGTGCCCGTGCTTAGAAGGGAAATTGAAAGCTTGGAAATCAATATAAGAACAGACACTGGTGAACCTGTACCATTCTAGTTTGGAAAAGTGTGCGTGTATCTTTATTTTCGACGCTGCTCAACATGAACTGTCCTTACCAAAGATATTACGCTAACGAGTATGAAACAGGTATATCTCCGATCTACCATGGTGTTCGCTGTTAACCCGGGCACGGGGTATGAATTTTTTTCAGCGGCCTTTTCAATACCGTAGTACCGTTACTGAGAAGCGGTGGTAAATCCATTGGAAAACCGGTGATTCATACGGGTATTGACGTGCTCTCCGACGTCACCAATCAGCGTCGTCCTTTCAAAGAGGCTTTACGGCAGCGTGTTGGTGAGGCTGTAACAAACCTTATACGCTAGGTGGAGCAGAAGATTGACAAACTGATGACCGGCTCAGTTAATAAAGGGTGTCGTAAGAGGCAACGACGTCAGTCTTCTGTCATTGCCCAATGTAAAAAGGTCAAGAAAGAAGCGCTAGATATTTTAATTTGAAAGTTATTTCTACTCCCCCAGTCCTTTGAGTGTTTAAGCAAATTATTCAAACTCTTTTCCATCCCACCCATGCAAACAAGTCTTTAAAGTTGACAATGGCTCCAGTACAAACCTGTCTCTTCCCTCACCGATAATTCACCAATCGAATTTAACATTACCGGTCAAGGTGAGTTAATTATCAATCTTTCACAGACTATACTTTATCTCAAGTCAGCCATAATTAAACACGATGAAGGCGCTTTTACAGAGGTGGATAAAATCGATCCGGTCAACAACAGGTTTCATTCGCTATTCACAAAACTGTGTGTGTTTTTAAACAAAAAACTAGTCTCACCAGCCGGCAATACGTATGCCTATAGATCGTACATTGAGACGTTGCTTAATTACAACAGTGAAGCCAAAATTACACATTTGACTTGCTGTCTGTGGTTCGAAGACAGACATTTGGAAGGCTAACGCCGTCAATGAGGGATTTGAAGCCCGTCGCATTCTCACCTCAAAAATAAGACGGTGGGTCTTTTGGGATATCTAGACGGTTAGCTGTTTAACCAAGGTAAATACCTTTTGAAGGGCACCAAGCTTGGAGACAGGTTTGTTCGTTCCAGGGACGGGTTTAGTCTTATGTCCATCCCTGAACTCTCTCACTTCAAGGATCACATCGCTGAAGCCGTTCTTCTAGTGCGACGTGAAAAAGTAGTACATTCTATACTGTTGGCACATGCCAAGGCTTTAAACGTCAGTCCCGTAAACTGTCCCATCACACATGTGGAATTAAAAACACTCGCTATTCCTACGGGTGTATAAGGGAAATCACTGGACAACATATTAACGGGAAAATTACACAAATGATGCCTTGTGGAATTGTATCAAACGTTCCGTTTAACAGGGGCACAACCAAGATCCCGTTCAACTTTGAAACCTATGGCATGAACTATTTCTCGATGTACGTGGAAGAGGAACAAGTGCCATTGAAACCGCTATAGCCCAATTTTTCAAACAGCAACTATGTCATGTCCTACCACACACTGATTTCTGGAATGGGTATACATTTCATTAACAAAGGTAGCGACATCAAACGACAAGCCATCCCAAAGAGATATAATCTCATGGTTTTCGATCTCACACCTAATCTGTCCGCCCACATGATATCGCATTAGAATTTGGCTCGGCATGGCTCCCTGTGCATTGAATTAAGCATCACCAGAAATTTCACCGAAACCGTCAACTGTATCGTGTACGGGTAGTTTGCCATCATCATAACCATTGACAAGGAAAGAAACGTCGTGAACAGTTATGGGAGTTAATGTAAGCGAGTTCCCGCCCCTTACACTCGTCATTACATCATGGACGTCATTGTGGATTTACAGATATTAATTGATGATAAAATAAGTTTATCGTCAAGGAACTGAGTGTTTCAATCTTTATCTTCTACATTACTTCAAAATTGGGTGTTAAATCTTCCATAGACTATCGAGGAACCTTCAGCCACCGCTAAAACTCAAGCCGACTATATCGTCAATAACTGCACGGTATTCCCTGTAATAGCGGTGTTGTGTATTATAGCCTGCTCGAATCCCTCATTTCCCGTGCCAAAATGTGTGCAGAAACAGTCTACGTCAAGGGTGCAGAGAAAAGTTTCTAGGCAAATACACGCCTTGACCCGTCGTAGATCTGTACGACGGAGGTTGTTCTTCTTTGAAAACACTTAAATTGGGCCGCACCATGTCCATAGCACATAGCTCTGAAAGGAATTTCTGCTCAGCATCCATTGTTTGGGGACTTCGAGATTGTATGATTGAAGATGGACACGCACACCATAAGATGTGCGCTGAGAACAAGCCCGTGGTTTCGTTCTGTACAGTCGGTTGTTTTCCCTGCTGATTATCTACCCGCAAGAATAGCTTGACTTGCCGCTTTCGTCATCAACACTGATCCACACAGAAAGCCTAGGACGCATTGAGGTGCCAATTTTATCGACAAAATCGGCGTGGGAGAATATGTTAACAGTTATGGTTTTCCACCCCTTATAAATTCATATCTGGCATTTATACTCAAAAATATTTCCCTCACGTCTCATAGCACGCCACAAATTCAAAGCATTGTTTCTGATGTTTGCGGCCATTACTGTCTCATGTACATTCTCTATCGTGCATTGAACATTCCAATTAAAACCTTTTTAACCCTATTCTTTCCTACCAATCATACAGGCAACTACGCTAAGGTGGTGAGATATTACAACATTTTTTCAAAATTGTATAGTCCTGCCGCCCATCAAGAGGCTGCGTCCAATCAGCGTTCGCCTATAAAAGGGGCGTCCTGGTGGCGTGCCGGCCATAACTGCGACAGTCGTCGAAGTGAACAAACTTCACGGAAGGTCAATACTTTTGCAACCACAAAGCAAATCCGGTGAAGACACCCGCCATCACCAGTATTTCCAACACTTTATTCCCGCTGGACGAAGTCGACGCCAAGCAAGTCATTGTCGGTATGTGCGTCAAGAACAACTTTAAGCCCTTTGTCCAGCTAAAAAAATGCGAAGGGAACTGTTCGGTGTTCAACCGTATAGAGTGGCAAGAAATGGGCAGCCTCAAGTCAGTCATATCAAAGTTTTTCAACAACACGCAACCTCCTCAGATGATTAGTCTGACTAAAGATTAAATCTCTCTGAGACGCATGTGTGGTGACTATAATATTTGTAATCAGCAAGAAACAAGACGCCGGACTCAAACCGGTCACCTATCTAGCACCTTGCTGGGCACGTATTGGTGATGTGAGACCTCATCGCCAATGCCGTCGACCACCGGGATATTTGGTCGACACACTCGTCCTGGATATATATGACACGCTAATAGAATCATCGATCTCGAATAGTCTACGGTGGAAATGCACATTAAAAACCTGTATCTTATCACTGATACTAATATATTCAAGTCATCGATTTGCACTATTACATGCTTGATTGTGAACTAAAAACAATGTTACTAACGCATCTAAGATACACTGTACAAATATGTATGAACGAATATATGCGGTATTCCTGTAAAAGTGTATAATAAATATTATGTATGATGTATGTGAAACCTTTAGTTTGTCTGTAAAACCTTTAATGTTCAATAAATATATGTTTTGTATTATCGTGTTTTATTCACGCAAAACCTTTCTGTCCCCTTACACGTAGATATGAGTCACAACTTGTCAAGCCGTCAAACTGGCACCAAATTTGAACAGGGTTAATGTCCTCTTGTACTAGCTCACGGTTTCAAGGTCACAATTTTTTTCCTGTCTTGTCAAACCGCCAGACTCATGCCATTCATCAGGGTAAACTCATTGCGACATCATTCAAGGTCACGATCTATTCTTATCCCAACTTTTCTTGTTGACCCGCCAAACTGGCACCTATCATTATGGAAATCCCATTACCACATAGAGGTGGGGGAGGGACACCAGAAATACCCATTGCCACACAAGGGTGGGGGAATAGTGTTGCGACACATACCTCTAAGGATAAGATGCTCCCAGTGCTCACTAACGATGCCGAAGGAGGAGCGCCCGGTTCCTTGGACTGCACGCCAATAAATAAATAATAAACCTCCAACGCCTCATCCCAATTCTATAACAATAAACTCCACCACATCAATAAAAACTCCAACACCCGTCCGAATCCTAGCCAGATTTTTTTTGACAATTATAAACTACTAAAAGGAGGTCAGGGACAGGGATAAAACCAGTCATAGAGTGACAAAATATTACGTAACAACCAATCATAGGGAGTAAATAACATTAAGTAACAACCAATCAGAGAGCTAAAACAACATTACGTAACAAATAATCAGAGAGTGAAAACAACATTGCGTAATCATCACAATACACACTCTCTTCACGTCGGAGTCAAAAGTCAAACTTTAATGATAGGGCCAGCTAGCTACTGGTAGTTTCCCATTTAAAGTTCAGCCAACAAGAAAATTATCTCTAAAAATATTCGTAGCTGGGTACATTTATTCAATGTGTTGCAGAAAACTATAATCCCTTTTTTAAATAGTCATCACAAACATTCAAATATATTACACAGAAATAATATTTTTTTAAAAAAGCCAGGAAAAATTATATTAGAGTTCTTTTAGCCAATTATTAAGTTCCCGTTTATTCCAACTAGTAAAGTTAGAGGTCAAATTTATAAGGGATTATTAATATGTTCGGCCGACACCTTAAACCAGTAGCTAACATATTTGTATACTCAGCTAAGGGTCCTGGGTTCAATTCCCTGCATGGCTGAAAATGTTGGTTTAACATTCCATAGTGATAAATTAACGGCATGGTTACTTTATTTGGTGCATGTCCTAGTCTTAAGTTAGATTATAACTCAGATCAAGCTATTACAGTCCTAACAAACCTTGAGCGGAAAATATATGACACGAAGAAAAAGTGGCCCGTATCATAAGTTGAAAATTGTAATGGATCTAAGGTAAATTAATATGTTCACGAAAAAAAAAGTTTTAATTCAAACAAATCATTTTAATTCTAAAGAAGTTTGACTTTAGTATGTATTACTAGTGCAATATTCCTTTTATTTTAGTCGATATAAGAATTAAAATATATAATTTATAATCATTATATTGACATATTATTTCAAAGTTAATTACATTTTTTCTTTAGTCAATTAATTTTATTTTTATTATTATAAATAATTATGCTCTGGTACTATTTTTAGTTAATTCTATATTAAAATAATAGTTAATGGTGTATGATTTTAAAATGAGAAGGATAGAGATTTAACGTTTGAAGTTGAAAATTATAGTGTATAATCTAAAAAAAAATATTAAAAAAATTGCGTATCGCTTTTAATTCAAGTTGTTATAGTAGACAGCTATTGATTTTAATTCATTCAATATCGGCATTCAAATATACCGAAGTAATAATTAACAACAAAACTATATTATAACTATTTGCACTGTTGCTTTAGCCATTTATTAATTTCTCTTACGTTAAGCTAATGATTAATTGTATACGACATTACCCACCTCAGTGGCATAGTTATCTAACGTTCTAGTTTGGTGTTGAGCTAGACTGCTGAGCACGGGTAGGTCGTGGTTTGAATATCGCTCAGGTAAACTGGGTTGGGTTTTTTTCCTAATTGGGTTTCCACTCTGCCTCGACGTAAATGCGTGTTAACTTCCTCTATATTCAAACTTCCAAATTCTTAACACATTAGTGTAATTAGTACTTAAGCGTATAACCCTAACGGATAGTAAGACGTGGTGCTAAGTATTATTATTATAAGTACGTTCAAGTATTCTTTATTTCTACCACACCATATTAATTTAAAGTTAAAAAGTAATAGAAATGATGTATAATTTTAAACTCGAAAAGAATAGATATTTGGAAAGAAAAAAATCTAGTGTTAACACATGCGAGGCACTAACAAATAAAGAAATAATTTAGGGTGTAGCGACAGTTAACCTTACGTTTAACAAAGAATGTATAAGTGCCGTTATTGAAATCAACCTCTTGTGTTATAGTTCAATTGTACACTGAAGGAGATAGTAGCAGTCAATTGGACGCTCTACCTCCCGGCCAGCCATTAACTCCCTTCACCCTACTGGAACACCACCTCAGAGCCAGAGACAGTGTTCCACACCTCTAATCTTTGTCGTGGCAAACGGGAAATTAAGCTGACCCTCAAACCGTGGTGTTGGTGACATCAACAACATCTCTGCAGGGATATAATGGCCTGGTAAATTAGGTTGGTAGAGCATTATCGAATTATATCTCTCTTAGAATCGTCGAGGGGAGAATTAAACAATTAAAGCATTTTTTTATTGTAGGGCGTAGATTGATCACACTATTAGGGAAAGCAATTGTGATGCTGAAACCTGGCTGGAGGAGCAAATAAATACTATGCTAGGGCGTCTCCAGTAGGTATGATATTAGACAGCACAGACTTCTCGTCAAGACCTGTATTTGTGTCATTTAGACGCGCAGATCAGCTTAACAATCAGGCTATGCTCTCTAATGTTGAATGAGTGTTAAAAAGAAATGCTTCGTTCCTCACTTCATCCTCCTTGTATGGAAAGTTACACGATTCTAAAGAGCCGCACGGGAGTGGTAACCATAAATGTGATAAATTCTCTCCCGCTAGCACATATAGTCATAACAACAAAGGAATAATTACTATTCAAAATGGCAAAACACTATGCCTTGCCCATTGCAAGAAAAGTAGTAGGATTCAACTCCAGAATATTTCAGCACACGCCGAGAGGTGCTAGAACATCTATTGACAATGTCGCCAATGTTTTTATCCGGCATTCATACTGCACTGTTGATTATAAACGGACCTAATTTCTGTCGACCTTGAAGCTCCGGATAGTGGCGAGTAGTGAAGTCTGTCGGATAAAATTTAAATTAAGGAGTAGTTCCGGAATAGATGGCGATATGGATGGGAATTAGTGGAACTAAAGTTTTTAATAATCTCTTATAAATGATTAATTCAATCTTTTCTAAATAATTAAATCTCTTTGACCTTTTTTATGTATGTAATTTTACCTTAATGTTTTTTTTATATCTTGTATTTTAAAAATGTAAAGTCTTCAACTAAAATACCATTGGTCCTTTTTTATCTTGCGAGCTTGTCACTGATTGGCCTCATCAAAAATCACGATTTCCTGTTCGGGGAGATTACGCTGTTCACTCGTTTATTCTCCCTTTGGATTCAATTAACGTGAGACGACATATTTTGTTTTCTTCCTTCTTTTTAAATTGCTTGAAGAATCGTTTCAAATTTAACATATAAACTTTTTCCTTTTTGTTTATTTCTTGTATTGGTATTAAGAGGTAAAGTTTCCATGTAGTTATTTTTCTGATTATGACCTCTTAGATTTTTATTATTATGTATTTTCTATATTGGAAAGTAACGAAAAATTTGTGAACCATGAGACATGGTTTTTTTATGTTATGGTTTTGTATCAATCGGCATCCCATAGACCACGCGATTTAAAATGTAATCAAAGAGGGAATTAGGTATGATGGTTGAAGACTATTTTCTTTGTCTTTATTAATTTCTATTTTGTTTCTCTTGTCTTCTACTGGAGAAATCTTTTATAAATCCTTTTAACAAATCGGTAATGTAGTAAATGTAAATCGTTTCTCCTTTATCTTAAATTAACCTTATATAATGTTTTAATTTTTTGTCTCTTAATAAATATTAAAGTCCTTTTTTTTTAACAGGGTTATGATTTAGACATCTCTGTGGGAAAACACGTTTTTGTGTAACCCTCTTAACCTCCTTTTGTTTTTGATTAATTATCTACTTATGCTCTCTTTCAGTCTTAGCTTTTTCAATGAGGCGATCAGTACAATACTCTGCCCACATTATCCATCAAAATAACTTTCGGTTCATTGCTGGCCTCCCCCGATAACACACCGTTATATCTTTCGTCTTTCTCAAGCTCATTTAAGCTCTTGACATAATTATATTTGTCTTTCTCAATCCGGAATAATGCACCGCACAATAATTCCTCGATCCAACCGTCATCCTGGCGAATCTCTGGGGGTGGATTGGAAGTCGTTTGATGAAATTTGTGTTTGTGACGAATAAGCTTAGAGAGCTTTTCGAATGATCCCTCACAAATGTTACATTTAAATGAAATATTAAACACTGTAGATATATGATGCATCGAAAGAACTGTCGTATATAAATAGCCCTGTCCACGTCTCATGAGAAAAAGCTCTCTTCACTCAATGAGAAACACCATCTACTCCCAAACTTAGCTATCTTAAGGATATTATAAACTGTTTGTAAATGTTCTCTTCTCACCAAATCAACTCAAGAATATTCCTCCAATCGGTCACTAATAGCTAAGATGACGTCTTATTGCGAGAATAATAACGTAGTGAAATAAGGTTACGCCAACATATCGTATTCAGTGAGCAGGCCAAGTTTTTTAATGCACTTTTAAACACCACACTTTGTCCACCAATTTATTCCATACAGCGTGGCTTGGATTTAAATCGCGTACAGTCCAAATAATAGGCCTAGTATGGAAGGAAGGCGTTACCGAAACTGCCCAAACCGACGATGTAGTCATCGGGCTTTTCACCCATATTTTAACATTTGAATAAATTTTGTACAGTGTTAATTCCTAGATATTTCTGAGTTATTTGTACTTTACTGCCTTTTCCGAGGGCGTATCCATTGATGGCAGGTACGCAGGTGACGCTGACGGTGGGTACTCGGTTGACTCTGGTGTCGGGTAGGCAGGCCAATCTTGCGGTGAGTACTTAGGTAGCTCGACCATGGAATTAGCAGCTTCAAAAGCTATGTGGGTATGCTAGGAGAGCAAGACGAGAATACCAAAAAATACCAAAGATGCCTAGAGCCAGCAGGAAGACTCCTACTATTGAATATATACCAGCAAAGGAAGGAAGAATTCGAAAAATACAATGAAGATTGTTAAAAATTATAGCTGGAAAAGAATTGTTCGAGAAGATTGGAGGAAGAATGCATGGGATGCACCCTTTCAAATTGCAGCAGGGATAATTATACCCCCACCTGTCATTTCAACACTCAAGAAACCAGAATAAGGAATGACTATCTGCTGGGAGGAATCAGCTAGGCTACTAATGGATATGATGCTCCCTGGTGATAATCCGGAGAAGGGGGATGAGGTGAACCAAAGAGTTAGGCAGGATATGAAAATGGCTTATAATAATGAAAACTTGATAGTGGAACCAGTAACACAGGATGAGATTAAAAGGCTAATGAAGTAGTAAGTGACCAGAGAAGAAAAATAAAATGAACTCCCTACAAGGAAATATATATAAACTGATTGTGTAGATGATGGCACTAGGAATAAGTTAGGTTAATTTAGATTTAAGTCCAAAGCAGGCATATCAATAGGAAATTTAAAAAAAATATATAGTAAAATAACTATAATAGGGAAAAAGGGACAAGTATAGTAATAGGTTATCATAAATTAAATAATGGTATTGATATATATAGTAGACAGAGCTGCTAACAAGCACAGGTCGAGGTAAATTAGTAATGATCAATAACAGGATAAGTAGCTATAGTAGTAGTCTATGTTTATATTCCAGAAAATTTATGTATAAAATTTTTATATTAGCCAAATACAAGGCATATTATAAAATGAACAGTGCAGAAAAGCCCTGATTTATAGTAAAATAAGTTGTTAGGACAAATGTATAAGGAAATTTAAAAAAAAACTGGTACGCAGGTGACTCTGGCGTCGGGTACACAGGTGGCACAGTGTGTGGGCGCCGTGGTTGTGGAGCTCGGATGGGTGGTGGGTGATAGTCCGGACGGTTCTTGGGCAACACTGCCACAACGTCCTCCTTTCGGAAATTGTACACTGCACATATCATATCACACAAATATTACTCCTCGATTCTCTAGTAGGATAGTAATTCTGTTGCTCTTATCGTGTGGCAGGTAGAGTCGCAGGATTCATGTAGTCTCGCTCCTGTGGTACACCTCCATCGTGATTAACTGCAAGTCTATTGTCCACAACCACACTGTGAATATTTTCTGGGGTTATATAGGTATTCCCCACGATCGTATGACCCACAAGAATTAAATTAAAATAGCCTGTTATAAGCATGGAGAGCGCACCTGACCGCTAAACGCCTTGTATGGTTTTTAGGCGCTTTAACTTGTCCGCTGTCTTTAATACAGAGTACTATTTCAATAAACCGATGCAATTCGCTAGTATACGCCTTTAACTTGTAACTCGTTAAAGCAGGACAATTACTAAGTCATCAAATAGGACGAAAGGCAGCAACTCTAATGCAATATAAATAAGTGGCGGTAATCAAAACTAAATACAAAATTATAATAGATGATTCTACTCCAGTCAGTTGATTATGATGCTTCCAACTACAACATATATTTTCAAATATAAAGAACTAAGCCACATAAATTTAGTCCCAGTTTAAGGATCTATAAAGGCGGTAATTAACATGAGCTAGCTAGCTTGAATTTCTCTATAGAGAGTTAGACATTACAATGTTATAAGCTCTTAGAAGAGAAACTATTATTTTACAACTAGTAAACGGCGAATTACCAGGAATTTAGACGCTAAATATACTATGGCAAGTCAATTCCTAATTAGTATGGACTGAGCAATCAATAGTATATTTTTTTTGTTACCCGCATCAGTACACGGTTAGAAACATCAGAGTCAAGTGTCAGATACAGACTGAGTTAGATCGTAAAACAAAGCAATAGATGACCTGGTATCATCCACTATTAAATTATATCCTTTAAACTAGCCACAGCATGGTCATATAGTCTAAGGAATCTAATCCTGACCCTTATATTTGTGACTAATCCTAATAGACATAGAAAAATAGTGCATAAAGCTATAAGCTATGCATTATGGGCATAGGGAAATAAGCCAGTAGGACTGGAATACAATAACTAGGCCATTGAACTATATAGATCAAGGCTCAACGAAATAAACAATACCTTAAATGCATAGGGAAACAAGACAGTAGTACTGACATACAAAAACTACGTCATATGGACATAGAATAATAGAGATAAAAGCTCAGTAAAGATAACAACATCCCTCAATACTTAAAGTATCTGCCATAGCCTGCTCTGCAGCGAGGAGTTGACACAGATGCGTCAACCATCGCGGTTTTCAGTACGTAGTCTTAGCAGATGCTCGTAAATATCTTCCAGCAGTTTCTCCAACGAGTGGTTATAATAGAATAGATATACGTGAACCGAAGACAGGTCTTTTTATACCAGTGGGACATATATATAATTTTGCAAGGTTAGATCCAAGTATAAAAAGGGGTGGTGATCTTCAAGGATCACGCCACCCAACCACTAGCGCTTGATGACGGTTGTTGACAATACCCCGAATGAAGCCTTTCTCATTTACTCGTCATCTAGCCCAGGTGTTAGATGTTTGTGCGTTGGTCTTCGAAGGCGAGTTGCCTTGTTCGCTGGGGCATTTTTGGGCGTCTCCCGCTTGTGATGTGCAGTGAGTCTATATCTGCCGTGCATTATTAGAACTCATTAGATCTGCTAGTAATAGTTTTAAACTTATTATAGGGCTTCATTGAGTGTAAGTGTTAGAATGTATCTAACACGTTGCAACTGATGCTAAACTTGTTCTAACTGCCCTTGAAGATGTGTTGCCAGATATTGTTAACTGCTTACACTGCTCAATGCTACTGAACGTCTTTTAAACGCGTTCAAAGTTCACAATGGTAGTTGTATCGTGTTTTACTAGGGTGCAGGTAAATATCAGTTTTCACTTATTACGCTCAAACACGTCTTCATCTGTTAGAGTACCAAAACGACAGTGTAAAAATACGTAAAACTCGCCGTCTAGCCAGGTTATTAAGCGTCTCCCGTACTTTTTATTGGCCACCTTTAACTTATCCAGGGAGTACTTTTTATCGATAACTAGATCACACAATTTTACGGTATGCACAGCGTCAAAAATATTTACCAACTGCTGTAACTTGCCCATCTTTATCAGCTCAATAAACGTTTATAAATATTCGGCCAAGTGAGACCCCTATATATTCACCCCCTTCCCACCAATCGACGTCACGTGGTATGAGATGAAAAGGGTCAACGACCTCATGTACTAGCTCAGGTTTCAAGGTCATGATATATTCCTGTCTTGACTTGTCAAGTCACCAAACTGGAATCAGTCATCGGGGTTGCTCGTAATTATTTCTGTCTCGACTTGCCGAACCGCCAATCTGGAGTCAGGTGTGAGGTATCACCCATAATTATTATTTTCTCAACTTGTCGACACACCAAACTGATGTCAGTCTTCAGGATGAACAGGGTTAATGTTCTTATGTAATAGCTCGTGATTTCAAGGTCGTGATCTATTCCTATCGTGACTTGTCTATCCGGCAACCTGGCACCAGGTATGAGTCATCAGGGTTGCGACAAAACGATCACATTACCAGGGAAAGCCCATTGCCACATAGAAGGGGGGAGTTCCGACATCACTCATTCCTGTCTTGACACGTAGAGCCACCAAACTGATGTCAGGTGTGTGTCATCAGGACGCCAAATGCTGGTACACATCCTAATTGGTGTTTTTTTAGTCCTCAAAGGGTTGACAAGCTTTAACTGATAAACCTTTTTGATTCCAACTTATTCAGAAAAATATTTTCTATCTCGCTCCACGCAAATGCAGGTGCACTAAACCACTGGAATGAAGCATTTGCAAGTATGACCCTTCTAACAGGTATTAGCGGTGTTAAAAACGTCTTCTGATATCGGTGTTTGGCAACTACAAAGCATGGAGGAGGTTGGGTTCAAATACCTTCTGGGGTGAACTGTTGGTACAGTAGCCCCGTGACATCTTTGGTGCTGACTGACGGCTTTGAGAAGCTACCAGACCAAATTATGTATCCCTACGCCGAACCATATTATCTGCAAATACATTTGTTTAGTATCTGTCACTTCTGACAGTCAAAAGTTAGGTATATACCTAAATATTGATTGTCAGAAGTCAGCTATGAGCTGTCAGTCAGCACCAAAGAAGCCATGGGGCTTCTGTAGTTCTCCCTCCAGGTAAATGCTGGATCATCTCCTTTATATTCTACATCAATCATCCCTACCACATTATCTTAATATATACGTTCAGCCAGAATGGGTGCATACAGTTTGAAACACCATATTCTTCTCTCGGGTTTGGCAACTACAGGGCATGAAGCACCTGGAGAAACATATAGGGGCTTGAATCTATATCGGGTACACAATATAAATGTCAAACTCATATATTTATGGCTTTATGATGGTGGTGGAGGTTGGGGATTCGAATCCCTGCTGTGGTGTACTGTTGGTAGTTATCACTAAATGGTTTCCCACTCTCCTTCCACGTGTAACATTTTCTTACTCCTCCCTACCATAATATCTTCCTACACCATCACCCAGGGGCCATGTTGGTGTAGAGGATATCTACATCCCTACATTCCGACAGTAGATATCAAACAAAACAAATTTTGGTAGGCTTTTGTCAGGAGAGCAGCCCCTTACTGTGGATTAAAAATCACTGTAAGGCTTATATCTGGAAAGCGGCCCATGGTTGTGTATATTCAAAAATTTGTAAATGCTCTCTAGTTGCGACATCACCCTAATGAGCGATAACGTCACCGGGGAAAACCCATTGCCACATAGAAGACTAAAATGTACCAACAAGTACAACGGAAGAAAACTCCATTGCGATGGAAATAAACCTTTACAACATTGAAGGACACCAGGTCATTAACCCTATGTCAGTATAGAAATACGCTACATTCCTGTCTCACCTTGTTGAGCCGAAAAACTGGCGCCAGGTATGAGTCATCATAGTTGCAACAAAGAGACGACGTCACCAGCAAAAAAAAACCATTGCCACATGTAATAGGGGAAGGTCACCCTTTCCTATAGTGACATGTTGTGATATATTCCTTTCTTGACTTGTCTACCCGCCAAACTGACACCATGTATTAGTCATCAGGGTTGCGAGATCACTCGATACCAAAATAGATTCAGAAGCTTAAGACTGGGAGACAGCGCCAGTAGCTCCCACTCTATGTTAAACAGTCGTCGATAGAGAATGCCTGTGCCCTCTTCCACCTCCACTAGTGATGGGCAGTATTGGTGACATTGTATGGGAGGTGAGGGACCAGCCGAATGAACTTATTCCCTTCATGACATCCTTCAAGGGAGGATGGCACATTCCCCCTCCAATAAAATATCTGCGCAAATACACTCTTAACGCAAAACCCAATCCTACCCAGGCATTTGATTCAATGGATCACACAAAAAACAAAGGGACACACATTAACAATCATTGGGTCACACACACAAATCAAATGAGACACCAATAAAAATCATATGGGACAAAATGGGCAGAAATGAACAAGTTTGAACAAGAATAAACCCCTACAATCATCTTTAAATTCCCCCACACCTGCCCACACCCTTACAAAACATGCCAGAATAAAAAAAGTAATTAAAAAGCTCTAAAAACTGAGATAAGTAAGGTGGAACGCTAGGTCAACCACACTAATGTTAGGGACGAGGAAGGTTGAATTTATATGAACTGTGCCCTCATTTATATGAAGTGAAAGTGGAAAACCATTTTGAAAATATTACCCTCAGTACACCCGATCAAAATTCGAGCCCTGCTCTTCCTTTCATCGGCAGTCTAGTTTAACACGAGAGTGACGTCTTAGAACATGCGGCCACCTAAGTTGACCAGTCAATAATAATTGTTAGTAAGCTACTAATAAGTGAGCTATACATAGGGCTTTCAAGAAAATACTATCGTTTTTAAAAGGGAATCCTACGTTGAATTTGAACATTTCTTTGGGAAAAAAAACAATGACCCTTAAAAATACTAAAAATGGACAGTAATTTAATCTCTTCCATACACCTCCATTGTCTGGGTATATAAATCTGATAAGGTTTTAAATTCACATTTTTCAACGTAAAAAATATAACGTAATATAATTTAAAAAAATCACTTCAACCCTTTTAGAGATCTTGGTCCATTAACTATATCGTATCAATAGGACATGGTACGGTTTTTATTTTTCACATCAAAAAGTACACCGTCTACCTGTTACTTCCCCGTTGTGGAGGCACACAATCCCTTTGTATGAATATTTGGGGCAAGAGTTGTGAGTCCCGCTATGTCTTTTCAGTATGGAACTGTATCCCAAATACAATTGCCCTGGATATTTTTATGAGGCTCTCACAAGCACAATCGAAATTACCAAGGTCATTTGTTGACGGATAATTGGGTGTGGGTATTAGTTTGCAGACCTTACTATGCGGGCATTGTTTGTCACTGTAAATTAGCATGAACCCGTATTCGAAGGGGGTATTATTAGGTTAATTGGGTTACAATTCCCTATGTAAAGAAGGGCTCCCATTAAATATATATATTAATTACTTCATTTTACATAAATTTGCTAAGTAGAGAAGAGTCTATCAGTATAGATAGATGCAAAGACAAATGCTAACTGGTCAACCATTAGGGATGACATAATCTAAGTGGCCGGCTTAAATAAGTTGTATCAAGGATAAGTTGGAATAACTATATAAAGTAATATTTAAGTTATACAATTAAAATAAAATCAAGACAAATTAGTTAACATAAACGTTAATGTTTTCTTTGAGCCTCAATTGACGATCTGCACGATAGCTCAGTTTGAACGTAACAATTTGTTGATCTTTCCAAACCCCTCGTTGCCAAAGAAGCTTACAAAGAAGATTTATATGATCAAAGCTAATATATATGTATATATATATAAGTTAATATATTTAAATTTAAGATTCAAATGTGACAACACTAACATCTGTTTTTTTTTCGATATTACCTCGCTCACTGATGTAATAGAGTGATGGTTTATATCCTACCCTATTCCCTGAAAAATAAGGAGTGCACTTCAGTGACTGCATGGTCTAAGGTGCTACTCTCACAATAACATAGAATGCCGATGAGAATGAGGACAGGATTTGAATCTTAGGCGAGTATATCAAGGGTGTTTTTTCTCTCGATTGTTTCCCAGTCTATTTTGACGCTAATGGGGGTACATTTTCTTTAAATTAAACCATTCTCGTTCCTATCCCATTAGCGTACTTAACTGAATCTATCATATAACGACTTGTCAAAATAACATTTTTTAAATGCATAAATGGTTTAAGTAAAAGTTCCTACATGCTAGATATTGTGAGTCAAAACTGAATCCTTCAAACTAGAGTAATGGTCTTTAAGTTGTTCCACCATGGAAGGACTTTAAGTCTTTTATTGTTAGCGAGAATCTTTGACTTTACTATATATATTTATTCTTAATATATTAACCGCCGCTAAATGGCAGATGCGTTAAACTAATCTTCGATTATGAAGAAATTATTATTTATCAAATTATATCGTTAAGGTTTATACATATATTTATTTGTTGAATTATGTTCTTGTTATCCTCCCTTATTGAGGAGTCAAATTTCTAGTCGTTGGATGCCGGAACAATTTGTGTGGCACAAAGTTGCCAAAGTTTGAATATGTAAATTTAATACTGTCTGGTCTATATGAGCTCTAGGCCGCCTAACGGCGACATGTAAGTAGTGTTCTGGCCTTGGCATCCCAGTTTGACATACTTTCCTCTGATTGGCTAGATTTAGTCACGTGACCTTCCTCCTGCTCTCTGATTGGCTGTTGGTTTTCCCCCTCCCCTCCTCGTGCACTCTTTTCCCAAGCATGAAATGTCCTCCCCTACAGCCCCTCCCCTACAAACACCCTCACCTACTACCCCGGACATGTTGGTTCTTGATGATTAATTATTAATTATTGTTAATTGAGTTCTGCTAATTAATTATTGGCTAGGATTTGGGTGTTATTTAATTGGGGAATATGCGGCCCGTCGCGGCCCGCGCTGGCCTAGTGTGTGAACCTTTTTCTCCGGTAGTAGTGTATCGACTGATGGTCGTACGTACCGGTATAAGCCCTACCCGCTCACTTCTTCCCTCTGACTGCCAGCCTTTCACTTGCTGGACACTGCAATATCGGAGGAATTCCCCACCCCCAGTGCTAATGACCCACCACTCATCCCAACTGCGGAAGTAGTTAACTCCGAGTCCGTTACCGAATCGTTCACACCCGTTGTATTTTCAAACATCTCTACATTAATAGATTCAGAATAATGAAATCAAGCTCCTCAGTGATACCGTTATTCGATACTCAAGCACTTGAGCCCAATGAATGCAGTCATGCCAACAGAACGGAGAAAAGGTTCCGGATGCAAAGCCAACTGGTTGACAAAGGATTCAAACCTGTGATTCTTATTTATTATGAAAAAAAACAACTTCCCCATAGATTTTTCCTGTTAATTAAAAAAAAATTAAACTTTCTATACATTGTCGCAAGTAAACTACGCTTAAATTATATTAATTTGGATAAATAAATAAACAGCATTATTGATAATGTAAAAGAATAACTTATAGCCCTAGAACAGTTCTCACAACTCAGTTGTAAGTGTAGCACTGAGAAAAACGATGACCAAAATGCGAGTCGCGTTTAGCTCAGTTTATTTCAATAACGAGACATTCGGGGTTCGGTTTCCGATTGAGTGTATTGAAACGGCTAGTTACTCACTACCCCTTAACACACGACAACACCGCTCCGCTCTACTACCTATCTTTTCACTTCTGGGGCAACGTGTCACGACATTGTCGCGCCCTCTATTAACAAAAAAAGTAAACACCGGAGGGCCCATTTCATGCAATAGTGAAATAAGTGCTGCACCCCTCTAAAAGTACAAAACCCCAAACAAATAAATGAAATAGCTATTACGCAGTAAGTTTGCCAAGGGTTTGAAAGGTGTAATTAGCGTTTGTTGACCTTGCCGCTCGAGGAATTCGAACTAGAGACCTGCTTTCCCTGGAGGAGTGCACAGCGTCTTACTACCCGCTTGATGGTTTATACACTTAAGTACTAATTACGCTAATGAGTTGGGGATTGTGAAATTTTGAATTCAGAGAAAGTGAGCCCACATTTTGCGTAGATGGAGAGTGGAAAACACCCCTAGATTACCCGAATGAGATTTGAACCTCGAAATCCCCCATCCTCGGCAGTCTGGCTCTACACGAAACAAGCGCGTCAGCCAACTACGTCACCAAGGTAAATTATTCCATGAGCCACTTATAACAACAACAACAACAAAACAAGTTTGATTGTACATTGTACAATGTTCTCAGCTATATTTTACCGTTTATATAACTTTTACAAAAATTCACAAGTAATATCAAATACCGGTGACCTGGTGGTCTAGGGGTAAGGTGTCAGACTTATGTGTTGGTGGCCGGGGTTCAATCCTCGGTCCAAGCACATATTTATCTGATTACCAAACCCTTCCTTCACCTCTGACAAGACATCTTGTGAATGTGGGGAATGCCAGGCCTCCACCGTGGTTCGGATTCCACGTTAAACTGTAGGTCCTCCATTTCATCTCACAATCACCCTACCATTACACATTAGCGTAAGTGCGTACAACCAGAACGGGTAGTAAGACGCGGTGCTAGTAATAATAATAATATCAAATACAATTTTAAATATCATTTAATGCTCGTAACTATATATTGTTGACATGATAAATAACATTTACACGAAACAAATTAACCACTTAAACCTCGAGCTAAAACTAGAGGAAGTGTGCCCACATTTTACACGGAGGGAGAATGGAAAGTCTACAATAAAAACATCCCTGGATATTAATTAAAACCTATAATATCCGTTTACAGCCAACACACACACACACAGCCTCCCATCGCTCTTCATGTCTAATATTTATTACCAAAAAAGAAGTAAGGCTGAATAAATTAGGTATACTAAGGGAATGTATCTCAATTTTCCAGAGTTGGAATTGGATTACGAGTTATGAAAAGTTACCCAAAAATAACTTGCTTCGGTATCAAACCCCGACCTTCCCATAACTATTATCAAACCTGTTTCTAAAATGGAAACTCAAACGTAATTACCTAGTGATCTGGTACAGATAGTATTTATAGATCATACAAACTTGACACATTTTATCACCGCGTCTTACTACTCGAGCGGATTATGTGCTTAGATACTAATGACGCTAATGAATTAGGAAGTTTGAACCCGCATATGCATAGATGGAGAGTGAAAAACTACTCCCAGGTCTATGACAGCACTCTCGCAATATACTAAAGTGAAGGGGGGCTCGAATCCTGGCCCACTGGATGCCACCATCTTTGGTCAGTTAGGGGCTCCCGACTAAGTCACACGCATCCGGTGTTCCACCAACCGTTAACAGAGCGTCGACCAGGCACGTCCAAACTCGTCGTCTGCTAGAAGATTTATGACAAACAACGGAACTTACAGGAATCTGTTGAGGATTGCGCAACCACAGATGCGCATTGCACAACCTAGGCAATTGGCATAAAACTTGAACTACAATCAACAGCTTACCACTGAGCTCCTGACGAATAGAAAAATCTTTCTCTTCAGGGCTCCCCGCTTATTTACACTAATAGTATAGGACCAAAGAAGGTTGAATGTATAAGAAATGTACCTTCATCTGCGTGGAGGGAGGGCGGGAAACCCTATAGGGGAAAACACCGTCAGTACGTCCGGCAGAGATTCGAGCCCCGATCTATCCGTCATCGGTAGCCCTTCTGGCCTAGTTCGCCAGAGCGAGATTTAAACTCAGGTCCCACCAGAATGAAGAAAATGTTTCGGATGCATAGCTAACTGATCGACACGAGATTCAAATCTGGGACCTTTGTCAAAGTGAAAATATTTATTAGAAAACCCTGGAATGGATTTTTTTAAACAGTGTATTGACTTATTGTTAACATTTATGACTACGGCATGTCCAGATACGGATCTGAAAGCTTGTACGTTAATGTTGGACGCAAAAGTATAACTATATATATATATATGTATGTATATATATGTATATATATATGTTGTTCTCTCCACCATGTGGCCACAACCCCAAGGGTCAGCGACCGCCTAAAGATGCCTTAGACCATGCGCCCCTCGATGCAAGTATACAAAATTAGATGGCACCAGCTAAAATCGGAAATGTTTTCAATACCTGTGTTCACCCTGATTGAGATCGCTTGAGGAGCCATTTATTACAACTGGTACGAGATAAGATCTTAAAGGGGGGGAAACACTATTAGCCATCCGCGGGACAGTTAGAAATTTGAAAAGACTTTTAGCGTTAATTGATCATCCATGAGGAATTTGCTCTTTTCTTATAATAAGACAGTTCCGATATAAACCAATTTTTATAGGAAGGTACTTTTAAAATGATGGCAAACTAATTCATCTCTGACAAAGGATCGCCAGCTAGATTTCACGTCATCGGATTCTATGTTCTTTGGCTGACAATGTCACGATATTACACCCCCCTCCTCCAAAGGACAGAGTTTTGTGTAAAAAAATGTACCTGCAATTGTGTGAAGTTCCCTGATAATAGCCGCGAAGTGCAGCTTATCAGTATTTAGAACTGTGGCTTACTACCCACCAGAGAGAGACTACCTCCTTATGTCGCAAAGCAATTGTGCACCCGCATTCGTGTGTCATTGACAAATGAACGCGAGGAGTGAATATAACCACCCCCCTGCTAATAGACGCAAATATATCTCTTACTACCCGTCCGGGGCACAAACCGTAGACGACGAGGGAGGAAACCGGCCCCAGTACACACTCACGACAGGGATTCGAATCCCAGCTTCTTCTGTCACCATTTATTTATTTAGCTAACCCGTAGTATTCTCTGATGTTCTTATTCCTGTATAAATGTATGACTCATAAGCAGATTGAATGTATATTAAACAATTATTTTCTAGACTACCATCATTTATGATCACCTAATATAATAGTTTAATGTTGAATATAAAAAAGACAATAAGCTATAATATGTTTCGTTACTAACAGTTTTTTTAATTTCAATTGTATCGAGCCATTTTAAAACAATAAGCGTAGCTGAAAATTAATATTACTCCCTTGAGGATGAGACAATTAGAATTTTCCCGAGTCTATTTTGATCTAAATTAGAAAGGACGGGTCAATGGTTCTCTAGAGAAAACGGGATTTGGTTCATATATATATATATATATATAGAGGGGTGATTTAGAGTAACCCTGTCTTCTTCACGGGAAAATAATAAGTTACGAGATTCACTTAAGCAGAGATATGTCCGACAGTGCATCGACATCGTCAAATTCTTCGTATGATGACTTTATTGCGTTCTACAAAGACCCTCGAAATTTATACCAGTGGGCACAGGAGGTGGCCGGCTGCGGTAATGTGCAATACGGGCTTCAAAGAGCGATGGACATCTATCGCGGTGCGACGGGACGGGATATTCCTCAACTGAGATATAGAGCTCCTTCTGCTTCGTCGTAGATCACCCTGCTCCTCCGCTATATGAAGCTGAGCCCTCAGAGGAGAATGAAGATGAGGAAGACGATCGCTCGACGATTATAATAACACCACCTCCCTCACCATATCAAGTAAACGAGGTCTCATCCACCACGAACGATTAGTTATTCTATTTAAAATGTAATTTCCCGACATTTATTGCTTTTTTTTTATTACAAACGTTAATAATTTATGCGTAAGACATTTAAATGTTATAACTGTCTTTAAAAGAGGGTTATCAAGCAAATAATGTATTAATATATTTATTTAGCTTGAACTGTCACATCTACTTCGTTTCCATCTCAAACAAATATTTTATAAAAATACTTCCTATGATTTGATTCAAAATATTGTTGATGATGAATACGGTTTCATAAATAATTTCAAAGATTCATCCTTCTTATAATCATTGGTGAGAGAACAAACTAAATTTATATCATATTTTTATAAAGTTTCGTGTGTCAACAGAGAGTTTTTATCATATCTACTTTTTGCAGAGTATACCGTCGACTGTCAAGAATGATGAAATAAAACAAGGACTCTTTAACTAAACTCTCTAGTCTTCTACTTAATCTTTATCCTTGTTAAGTGGGCGAGTTCAATGTTATGCTTCACGTGAAAACTAGCTACGGAACGAGTGACTAATCAAGACGATGAAACATTCAACAACATCGAAATCAGGTATTTCAATTATCTTCTGTTTGTATTAACCCATTCTGTTACATAGCTTAAAAAGAGGGCAATTTAATTTTAAATTAGATGTGTATTTGCCTGGGTTAAATTTGTGACGTCTAAAAGCTAACATTTGTGTAATCTATTCATAAACCAAATTTGATTCAAAATTTTGATCTAACCGATCATCGGGCATTATATGATTGATTCAGCTATTTAAGTCAAGTTGGATGTTTATTTGCTTGGGTTAAATTTGTAACTGATATAAACACTTCATTTTTTTTAATCCGGCTATAAATCTATGAGCATTGGATAACATTTGCTTAATCTATTCATAAACCATGTTTGAGCTAACCGATTATCAGACATCTGTCTGATTCAATTACTATGTGTTCTGGTACTTAGATTAGAAGAGCGTTATTTAATTTTAATTTGTATATTTATGTGTATTCGCTAGTATCGCTTGGTACCGAATGCAGCTATATGTTTAAAGTCATAGGTTAGCGAGTTTGTAAAGCATCGCCGTTATTTACATGTGACTATTAGTCTTATTTAATCTCTCACTTGATTATAATATATATATATATAGGAATTTAGAAAACATTTTAAGTATTCTATAAATTAAATCTAGTGCAAAGCATCTAATTAAAAAGTTTTCGGTAACACATCTTACTATTTGTATGATTGATTTACACGGAATTCAGAGAAAATCTACACACACACACACACACACACACACACGAGCTGTCCCTTTGGCTACACTACCCACGGCTCAGTGTCCAGATTGACAAATAACCCTTCTACTTAATGGTTTGTTAAAATGTTTTTGAAACAAAACTAACTGTGCTAAAGTTTAGAGGGTTTAATCTGTCTGTGAGAGGGGTCCCAGTTCTATTCCCTGGACTATTGATTGACACCAATAAACTTTCTCACTCGTTAATGCATAAGTAAGCTATAAGTTATTTAAATATAAATGGTACGGTGCACAGCAAAGACTTGTTTCTCTCTCGCTATTATATATTAAAAACTCGTAAAATTTGAGAAATGAGATAATAGGTATCTACATAGCTGTAAAAACACTACACCAAAGATCATAAATAATATTTACTCTATTGTACTAGAACCTATGAACACTGTAAATAGCGATCTATATCAATGTATCGCCAAATACATTTTCACGTTTACAATCCTTGAGAGAATATAGTTTTTTTAAACTCTTAGCATGGTGCACTGGTTGTTAATGCACCAAATCTATCTTAATTGTTTAGATGAGACCTGGTGAAGCGCTGACGGTTTGACGCTCGTAGAACAGGCAGCCGAATTAGCACAACAGAGGGAAAGTCTGGGGTTGTCGGATAACCTCGTAGAGGCTATGGTAGCCTATCTGGACGATGTTGTCCGCCGACGGGCTTTAAGTGAACAGCTCCCTCCAGACACCGATGATCCCGAAAACGGGCGGCTCTCCACCCAAATCCCTGGAACACAGTCCCCGGGGGGGCCAAAACCCGGGCTTTCTCAGGCACACACAGGCACCCTCTGACACGCGGGACCATCAGACACTGCAGGACACGCAGGACCGGCAGGCACCCCCGGACATGCAGGAACGTCAGGCACCCCAGGACACACAGGAGCGTCAGGCATCCCCGGACACGCATGCACCTACGTTTCAAAACCGCCGGTTTCCAGGTTCAGGTTTTCAGATTACCTCATCTATCTCACGCACGTGGTCTCCGAGGGTTCGAACGGTTCGTATTGCCAAGAGGCTTACAATGCGAGCTAGAAGAACAAATAGGATTTCAAAACCTTCAATAGACAACAATATTCCACTAATAACGTTAGCATCCCCCCTCACCAGATTTAAGATCAAACACCACTCCAACTGATGATGATTTTGATGTAGATTCAGTGATGTGCAAACTGATGGCACATTATTTTGACTTAGATATTTAAAGCGCAACAACATATTAATTTAAAATAATTACAGGATCCTCATGGTTGTATTACTTATGATTTTTTTTTTGTAAAAGTTAAATATATTATATCAAAATATTTTTGCGAGCATTTAATTTATTTTTTGTTTTAAAGTGGATAATTTGTTTAGTGTAAATGCTATATATTATTTAATCGTATATAGTTTCATATTTAAAACATAGCAACATATAAATTTAAAATAATTTCGAGATCATCATAATTCTATTACTTATGATTTTTTTTATTAAAGTTAAATATATTATATAAAAATATTTTTTGTGAACATTAAATTTCTTTGTTGCTGTTTAAGTGGATAATTTGTTTAGTGTAAATGCTATATATTATGTCAACGTATATATTTAAAATAATTTAAGATACTCATAATTGTATTACTTATGATTTTTTTTTGTAAAAAGTTAGATATATTATTATATCATTTTTTTTGCGAACATTAAATTTCTTTGTTTTTTAAGTGGCTCCTTACGTTATTATTGTTATTTAACCAGAGATCCTCAATCACTACATTAATAAAAATATATTAGTAATAATTACATGAATAATATTTAAAACAATGTTTACATATCTTTATTAGTATCATTATCATGGTTTTGAGCTATGTTTGTAAAAACTTTTATTTGTGTAAATAAATATTATAAAACTGCTATGTTTGTGTTTTAACGTCCACACCCAAATACCTATCCCTCTCCTATCCTATAAATACAAGTTTATTTGACTTAGAAGCTCAGTCTCAAATATTATGGATAATTTGAAACAATTCAGCACATTTACTTTCGCTTTGGGTATCAATCTAAAGTCTACGAAGTAAACACAGTACTTATTAATTGGGCACCTGTAAATTAAATTCATTTTATATATTTTATTACGTAATACAAATAATTTGTTTGTTTCATTAAAAACACTACAATTAGACTTATAAATTACGTTATTTAACCAGAGCTCATCAATCATTTCACTAAAAAAATGGGGATGTATTAGAAATAATTACATGAATAGTATTTAAAACAATGTTGCCATATCCTTCAGACCTTTGATTTTCCACCCAACTTATTTAGGGATTAAAAAATAATAAAATTTTATTGGCAGTTTTGTATTGACAATCAGCAATTGTTTAGTTTAAATCATTCATAACAACAGCAACAACAACAAGCAGCAATATTATTTAGGTCTTGTGACCGATACATAGCAAGAAAAACATATATTCACTCTTTTAACTAATAAAATACATCTACTATCTATAAAATGATTAGGAGCTACTTCCAAAATAGTTCAGGACACGTTGGGAGGTGATAGAACGTATATTGACAATGTCTCCACAGTTTTTACCTGGCTATCTTATTCTTCCAACAAACTCAAGCACAATAAAATCCGGTTTATTGATGGTCTCTTCCTATAGCACAACGTTATAACTTTTTTTTTCACAAGTTCGTTTAAGCATTTGACACGGTTTTATTCCTCTTTCTCGATCAGGTCTAACGCACTGCACAATACTTCCTCGTCCCAACAGGCATCCTGGTGAGCATCAATTGGAGGTGTTTGATGACATTGCTGTTTGTGTCGAATAAGATTGGAAAGCTTTGCATAGGATCCCTCACAAATACCGCATTTAAATGTCATAATGGCTGTAGGAGATGCAGCAAAATAAATATCCCTGGGAGAAAAATAAACACGCGCTCTACTCACAAACTCTAACGTTTTTTTAATATGACAGCGCTAGCTTCGATGACGCCAGCAGAGTGCTACAAACACATGAGCACGTCTAGTTTATTAATTAACTTTTAAACATCACACTTTGTCCTCCGAGATATATCATACAGCGTGCTTTAGATTTAAATCGCTTACAATCAAAATAATACATTGACTTT
Organism: Timema californicum; assembly: GCA_902141385.1. Classification (NCBI taxonomy): domain Eukaryota; kingdom Metazoa; phylum Arthropoda; class Insecta; order Phasmatodea; family Timematidae; genus Timema; species Timema californicum. The sequence goes on along the minus strand of CABFOW010003692.1, from coordinate 32,631 downwards.
AGAAGGAAGATGTTACCAAAACTGCCCAGACCGAGTATGTAGTCGTTGGGCGTTTCACCTATAATTTTAACATTTGAATAACTTTTGTACATTGCTAAATTCTTGAGATTTATGGGTTCTTCGGACTTTACCTCCTACTCCTCCGGTGGTGGTGCGCACGCAGGTGACTGTACTGACTGATAGGTAGACGACTCTGGTGGTGGGTACTCGGGTGACTCCGATGCCTGGTAGATAGACGACTCTGGTGACGGGTACTTGGGTGACTCTGACGGCTGGTAAGCCTGTGACTCTGGGGGCGGGTACGCCTGTGACTCTGGTGGTGGGGGCGGTGGCTGCAGCATTGTGAAGAACGGTGGTGGGTGGTGTGGAGCTCGGAAGGGCAGTGGTGGCGGTCGGGGAAACACAGCCACAACGTCTCCTTTGCGTAAATTGTACACGGCGCACGTCATATCACACATGTAAGTCTCTTCAATTCTCTCGTAGGGTAGTACTTCAGTCGCTCTTATCGTGTGACAAGTAGATTCGTAAAACTCGATGTAGCCTCGCTCCTCTACTTTGTAAATTACATGTCTATCGCTCACCGCCACGCTGTGAATATTCTCTACAGTAATATAGGCACGCCCAGCAATCGTATGACCCACAAACATTAAATTAATATAGCCTATTCTAAGCATTGTGAGCGTACCTGTGAGCTAAACCTGCTGTATATTTTGTAGGGTCCACGATGCACATGTACTAATTGCTCCGCCGCTCGATGTTGTTATTGTTGTTGTTAACTGAACCGTATCTTAAACGCGTTCAAAGTTCACAATGGTAGGTGAACCAGGTTTTACTCCGGCACAGGTAAATACCAGTTTTTCTTTATTAAGCTCGCAAACGTCTTCATCTGTTAGAGTAACAAAACGACAGGGTAAAAATACACAAAACTCGCCGTCTATATAGGCTATTGGGCGTCACACGAACTTTGTATTGACCACTTTTAATTTATCCACCTAGTACTTTATATCTACGGCTAGATCACACAATTTTACGGTCTGCATGGCGTCAACAATATTTACCAGCTGCTGTAACTTGTCTATCTTGAACCGCTCTACAAACGCTATAAATAGACAACCAAGAGGGCGCCCCTCTTTATCGCCACTCCCCTCCTCAATCGACGTCACATGGTACGAGAGTAAGAACCGGGTCACGATCTATTCTTGTCTCGACTTGTCTTGTCTGCCCGCCAAACCGGCGTCAGAGAAAACCCATTGCCAGGGTCTATGACCTCAATATCTATTCTTATCTCAACTCGTTTTGTTGGTCCGCCATGCTTTCGCCAGGGAAAACCAAGGTTGCCGAGGTCAGGATCTATTCTTGTCCTGACTTGTCTTGTCAACCCGCCAGACTAGCGTCAGGGTTGCGACACATACCTCTAAGGAGGGACAGTGAAAGGGTCTCAAGGCAGGGAGGAACCATTTATCAAACTCTAGCCCTGACAGCCTTAGCACGAGGTTCGTGCTGTTTGTTCCGGACAGTCCGACAGTGTTTTGTGAAGGAGGAGCCAATGTTCATTCTAGCCCCGACAGCCATAGCGCGATGTTCGTGCCGCGGCCTCATGCCAAAACGTCACGGACGGTATGCTCCCACAAATAAACTCCTGCTGTTTGTTTCGGGCAGTCTGAAAGAGTTTTGTGAAGGAGGAGCCAATGTTCATTCTAGACCCAACAGCCATAGCGAGATGTTCGTGCCACGGACTCATGAAAAAACGTCACGGACTGTATGCTCCCCAAATAAACTCCAGCACCTCAATCCTAGCCAATAATTAATTAACAACCATTAATAATTAATCAACAAGAACCAACATGTCCGGGGGGTAGGCGAGGGTGTTGTAGGGGGCGGGTTGTAGGGGGAGGGGCTGTAGGGGAAGACATTTCGTGCTTGGGAAAAGAGGGCATGAGGGGGAAGGGGGAGGAGGGAAGGGGGAAAACCAACAACCAATCAGAGAGCAGGAGGAGGGTCCCGTGACAAAATCTGGCCAATCAGAGGAAAGTAGGTCAAACTGGGATGCCAAGGCCAGAACACTACTCATGTATATTATACAATTGATCAGTCAAATTATCAATTAGGTTTATCGGTGGCCACGATGTGGCAATGTTTAGCCCCTTTTTAAAATTGCTTAGCTTTGAAGTCTTCTTGGTTTAGTATATGTCGTGGCCACTAGATGGAAACTTTTTTTTAATATTAATATCAGATTTAAATCTTCCTACTACCCCTAGGTGGAAAGATTTATTTGATAAATTTAAATATTATTCCCACCATGTGTTTCATTGTTCTTTCCTGGCTCATGAGGAGGAGGCTGATAGGCTGCTAGATTAACCTTACTGGCGCATATATTATATGTGTCTTGTTTGAAGGAATTAGTTTGCTGGATTATTCATTTAATGAAAATATGCTGACAGATGTAAGTTCGGTTAAAACTCTATTACGAGTTGGTGTTAACGCCTATCTTTACGTATACGTATGAGAACTTGACTGTATTGTTGTTATATGCTTAGCCAATTTTCTTAATCAATGGCAAATATAGCTGACATAATGCAGCTGGTCTTATTATTAGGGTGCTCTAATACATTGCCATATGTCATCGTTGACATGTAATGCCTTGTTTGTAGCCTTTGTTTGGAACAATGGCTACTATTAAACTTTACTGGAGGATGGTTGTTGTTGCTATATAATCCCCCTTGCACTATAAAACTTCCCATCCTGCTCAATTGTTGTACTTAAAATCTGTTATTTGTCAATAACACATTTAAATCTCTTCTTACCTCTTATCTGTCATTTCCCTCCGGGTAAGAAGAGGGGGTATCAAAGGTGTAGCTTGATAAAGGATGTAATTGAAGGAAGATTTGAAAGTTAGACCAAGAAACAGATGTAGAGATAATATAAGGAAGATCCTGAATAGCCTAGGAGGGGAACAGGCAAGGACGAGTACACAAACAGGCAGGGGTAGAAGGTCGTTGTGTGGGAGGCAAAGGACCAGATGCGGTTTGAGTAGCTGTAGAAATAATTAGGAAAGGACTGTACTGGGCTTCACTAAATGTTTTGAAATTGTTTAAGAATGCTATTATCAGCCGTCATCTGTAAATTTCACACTAACCTCTGGACTTGAAATCCCTTACGTTTAACTACAACATGAGCGATGCAGGATGTTGAAATTCTTGAATCAAAACTATTAAATAGTTACCAACCAATGTCTGTCAATATTACCTTTTGTGTAAAAGACATATTCCTAGCTTTCTTAGAATTTCCATTGGAGCATAATAGCTCACCAAAATGGTTTCTACAAATTCTCTGAAAATAGAAGGAGATAATATGTTGGCTTGCGAGCTAATAATGACAAGTCCTGACAGGTCAAGTGACGAGTGTTGACAGCAGGGTGAAGTCTGGTTGATGCGAGGAGGAAGAGGGTGGGGAGGAGGGGCAGAATAAATGGGGGTGACAGCTTGGGCAGATGTCTGGTTGTAGAGAGGCAGAGGGGGTGAGAGAAGCGGTGCAGTATGAGTGAGTAACACTACTAACTATACGTGCTACTACACTTACAACCAGCTAGGCTTGTACAGCACCCCTGGACATTGTGGCCAAGGACAGTATCTAGGTCGGTACCTATAAACCTCCAACGCCCCACCCCGAAGGGTGGTATGATCCGGACCAGGCCGGATACCCAGGGTGGTGAGAATTAACTCCTCCTCCCCTTCCAGTCACTCACTGGTTGGACCGATACAGGGGGACCATGTGTCTCCCACCTATCCAGGGACGTATCCGGAGCTTTTTACTTCCACTCACAGAAGCAACCTTACGAACTCCACTCTTTCCCGTGTGTTAAGAGAATGGGATTACGCCCATTGCGTGTAGGAAAGTGATTTCCCACTATTCGTACGTATGAGTGGAGGCACTCATGTTCTAGCACATGCACTACTAACTGTCCAGGTTAGCACCTGAGCTCTAAAATGGCTCACCGCATGGACGGAGAGGCCCAGGCCCGCAGGCCCAAAACCCCAAGCGCCAAGGCCGAGAAGCCCAGAACTCCAGGAGCCAGAATCCAAAAGCCCAAGCCCTACTGCTCTACAAACGTCATCACTCGTTGGTGATTAAACTGCACTGCCCAACATAGTCCAACCCATTTCTGGGCAAGTACCACAAGCGAAGCTAGTGACGTGGGCTTTCGGCCCAGCCCTGTGTACTACTTATAACGAAAGTAGTCTAACGGAGGCATACCAGTCCACAGGGCCACCCTGAGCACTTGTAGGTAACCGATGCAAACATCAGTCTCTTTGATACGGGTAACATTGAGACATTAGGATAAATAGTGGTCTTGAAGCTGGTAGCACTGATTCGCCAGGGTAATTAATGGTCACGAATTCTATAACATTGGCCATTGCCATGGTAGCCATGACATAAACAACTCTAGTTTAATTAGTAGTTCATGACGCCACCATATTACTGAGCCAGACTTCTCCATATAAATCTACTTAATAAGTTGTAAGATTGGTCTTAAAATTATGTTTAGTATGATAATATTCAAACTCGTATATCAGTTAATGTTGAATTTAAATATGATGAGATACCGTACCCTAAAACTGTCTCGACATGGTTAATGGCTTTTAAATTCATAGCTCCATACAATGCTATATTGTAACTAAGAGTATAATCCAAGAACACAATATAATTCACTAAAATTCCCCATTTAGAAATAAATCTATTTAGCTTTAGATAAATAAATTAATGTTTTATGGATTTTCAAACAAAGTATGCAGTATGCACATGAGTTAATAAAACCATATTTGGTTGCCTTATATCAAATATAAACTAGCGTCTCCAATGTAAAATTATATATAATATAGAAAATCGAGATAAAAACCTCAAAATATAATAATGTTATTAGATACTAAAAAAATCTTAACCTAGACTAAGATATCTTCTTGGGCTTGGTATATAGCAACACACTAATTTGCCCCATGACTCAATGTGCTGGACTAACTCTTACTTTAAGTTGCTTACTTATTTCTCCCTGCTCAACTGTGACCTCTAGTGGCCCACAATGATAATAGCATTCTGGTGGAGGTTGAAGGACCCACTTTTTGCGACCCTTAAGTTGAGCTTGCCATGATGGATGCTCCACATTGTCAACCTGAAAAATTATACTTGTCATTTGGGTTGTAATAAATTATAAGGTGTATAAATGAGCTATAACATTTAAGTTAATATTTATAAATCGACGAATAAAATAATTTGTTGTAATTTATTTTTGAAAATAAAATTTAGAAAAAAACTCTATTATGTATTGTGTATCACTAATTTACATAATATAGAGCAGTTTACAAAAGGTTGTTTTGTATCTCTTAGTTAGAAGCCAAATTGTACCTTTTTTGAAGTTTACTAGAGCAACTTTCCCATTTTGATGAATTAATAATGTAAAAGTATCTATTGACAAAGAATATAATAATTAAGTGTATTTTCTTTATTTTCATAACTGTACAAGTACAGTAGTTGTATTCACGTGTGCACGTATTGATATATTTGTGGGAGTGACATGACATTTTCATATAACTTCAGGCTCACCAACTTTACATTTATGATGAGGAAATTATGTCTGTCCCTAAGTGTAGATTATAGGAATCCCTATTTAAGGGATGTTTAAAGAAATTTTGTATGTATTTGTAGAAATATAAGTTTAATTGGGGTTGGAGTCTTGTACCGCTAGGGTATCACTGACACAACACTCCAACGATAGCTTTATTCCATATGGGAATTTTATTGGAAAGTGTGAGGGAGTTAACATAATAAGAACGTATTTAAAATGAATATTGAAATCTATTGTACACAAAGCTAATGATATACATTTTGATATACATAATGCGTATAACCCGAACGGGTAGTAAGACACGGTGCTAATAATAATAATGATATACATAAAAAGGTGGTTCACTAACATCGAATAATGGTTAGAGTTAAAGTGGACACCTGCCCGCTTAAAGTTAATAAAGAAGTCAATCAATTTGTTAGGTCCAGCTTTAAGATTATATATACATAACACACCATAGAAGTTAACGTTATTTGAACAGAGCTAATGATGAGAAAAATCTATAAGATAGCGTTTGTGTCGCTGAAGAAAAGGTAAAAGTGGATGCTAACGGACCTTCACGTTGAGAATAAAAAAACCTATCTTCGTCAACGGCGGAGTGACTGGATAGTCATGGGCTGAAGTTTTGGGTAGGGCAGAGAGGGTGGGGTAGGGGGAGGATTAGCAGGTAGACAGTCTTCTTCTCTGGCTATTATGAATGAAAATTGTATGTCAGGGACCAAACTATTATTAGCACCGCGTCTTACTACCCGTTCGGGCTGTACGGACTTACGCTAATGTGTAATGGTAGGGTGATTGTGAGATGAAAAGAAGGACCTACATTTTAAAGTGGAATCCGAACCACGGTGGAGGTCTGGCATTCCACACATTCCCAAGTTGTGATTAATACACGTCTTGACAGAGGTGAAGGAAGGTTTGGCAATTAGAAAATCTGTTCCGGGACTGAGGATTGAACCCCGGACCCCCCAGCAGAGAAGTCTGACAACAACGTACCCCTTGACCGCCAGTTCACCCAGGGACCAAACTAAACCATCGGTTCATTTTTAAACTTAATCTAATCTTGATTTAAACATTGAACTCACTTAGTTTATGTTAACGATGGATGGTGGTGGTCAGAGTTCAAATCCCAAAATAGTAAACAAAGGGTGCATCTTTCTAAATGTTTTCCCTTTGTTCCTCCATAAATGTGGGTAAATTTCCTCTGTTTTAGATATTTCTCATCATTAACACATTAGTGTAATTAATATAAATATGGATTACACTAAGTGTGATATACACAGATATGCCAAACTATTAGAGTGGGGGGAAGGCGGGGATTGTTGTATTCAAAGCATTATCTCTACACGATGTCGCATACGAGTATTTGTTAATTACGGTTATAGCCTCATCTACATACATCTGGACACGGGAATTGAACTTGCGACCTACAAACTATGTTCTGATAGTTGTTATAAAACTAATTCATTACGTCTGAACAAAGAGGGGAAAATACATTTGACAAGAAAGGACATAAAAAAATATTTTGATTGTGGATCGGGAGAGGAAGAGGTGTAATATTGATGGAGACATTCTGTGCACAAATGCACATGTTGTTAGTGTCCATCTAGACATGTCTGTAACCTGGACCTTGCTAATACAGTAGTGGATCTCAATTTATAATACGTGATAACATTGTAGGTTGTCGTTGCTATTCTTTCTTTCTCTTTCCTTTTTTTTTAGCACCGTGTGTCTTACTACCTGTTCAGGTTATACGCCTTTGTACTAATTACTCTAACCTTAAATCTAGGACAGTCACAAAATCCATCCCCCGGCCGTCAATTCAATACTATAAAAGGGTAAACTCATATTCCAACAATGATACATTTCTCAACCATGTCAGGGATCGAGCCTGGGCCCTTAACTCCATAGGTGGACGCACTACCAACGGAGCTAAGCTTC
>CABFOW010003692.1:0-24776 GCA_902141385.1 Timema californicum | reverse complement strand
TATATATATATATGAGCGTACCGAGGGGTGGGGGGCAGGGGAGGGTAGCTGCCCCCCACCCCTGGATTTTGTATGCCAATACCTACTGTGGTCGATAAAAGTTATGTTACAGTAACGATACGACTTACTTTACAATATATTATGCATTAACTTTTGAAAAATTCGCGCTGTCTGCCCGGTAAAGCTGCATTCATGCAATACGCTAGCACAGCAAGCAAGCGCCACGCTCGCCAGACACCACCACGCCGACGACAAACGAAGATTACCGAATCCAGCCGAGCGCTCGTATACTCGGCTGCAAGTGCGAATGCGAGATTTAAGGCGCCGGGAGGGGAGAGGGAGATAGCTACGAGCGGCTGGCAGTTATTTGACGTTATTGTTTTGAAGGAGCCAAACGTAGGTGATGAAAGGTATTCATTCAATGTCCATATAAAACTATATTTAAAAATCTGGTTGATATTGTTTTGTGATACGAGCATTCTGTTGAACAATAATAAAGAGTGTCACGTTGAATAAAAATGGACATTCGGAATTTTTTGTGAGTATTTTATATTATTAATTTTAATATTTTATTTGTAAAAGGAAACAATGTTGTTCGTACCTAGGTGAAGGTTATGGAAGTTGTGGTCATCGTATCGATTTATGCAGCTAGATATGATTTTACCTAAATAACAACTTTGCAATTTCTCTATAGTTTGGCTAACGAAAGCTGAACCTCGCATTTTTACGAACGTCAATACCACACAATTCAAATGTCAATTTTTAATAAGTTAGTGGATGTGATGTTTTTGATTCTTGATTTGATAAAATTTCGTTTTTGTCCATCTGTCTTTTTTCATAATAATCTTTTTATATCTATGAATAGGTAATTAAATAAAGATTATTTTGATTTTGATACATCTTCAAACGTATTTAGTGACTTCAATTGTTATTTGATCCATTAAAAGGCGCTGACAAATATGTATGGCGCATAAATATAATCGATTTATTGGTTTTTAGAAAAATCGTGGAATACTTATTACATACATACATACGGGTCGGATGAATAAAATCTCCTTTTTTGAAGTCGGTTAAAAATAGTGATCAGTGAGAATGTGAAAACAAATTCATTTATTAAATAAGCCAGATTTCGCTGGCCAGACTATAATTGAAACATCATTTTTAGGCTTGATTCTTTATTTTTGCAGCCACAAAACCAAAAAAGATGAAAATAACGAGTAATGAGGATGATTCAAGTGGCAGTAAATCTAGTGAGGTGGATCCAGCGCCAGTTACACAATCTTATTCTGATCATCCAAGAGACAATAATAATAAAAAACTTTTGTACTGAACCCCCTAGAAGGATCATAATCGGATCCCGTAAATTCTGGTAATATTATTGACAAGGTAGCCTATGAATCTCATGCATCTGAATCTACATCCATTCTGTAAGATGGAGATAATTGTAATGGAAATTATATCGGGTGGTGGTTTGGACGATCATATGCAATGGCTACCGAAAAGCGAATGGAAATGTTAAAGAGAAAATTATGAATTTGTCGGTGATGCTACGCATTTGAAACGCAATTTTAATCACACTTGGTTATAAATGTACAAGCCTTGGCTTGCTTACTAAAAGAAAATGAAAGGTGCGTTTTGTTTGTTTTGCGTTTTATTTCCGCCGGAACTTATACGTGGTGTAGTGGGATCTCTAATTGTCCGACCATTCACTAAGTATAAAGATATACACAATTGTGGTAAAACAGATGTCAATGGCAAAGAGAATCATGTGCTGCTGCCAATTTATTTGGTAACGCAAAAACAAATGTACAGGTTGCTATGAAAACAGGCCATGCAAAAATTATTGAAGATGATAGAAATGCATTACAAGCTATAGTCAATACAATTATATTTTGCGGAACTCATGATTTTCCATTGAGAGGAAAAGAAAATATGACGGCGTTTTTCAAGATTTACTTGGACTAAAAATTGATTATGATGATGAAATTTTGAGCTAACACTTAGAAAAAGGACATATAAATGCTCAATATACGTCTCCAAAAATTCAAAATGAGATTTCAAACATATATGGAGTCTTACTCAGAGAAAAATTGTTCAATAATGTCAAAGCCGCAAGTGTGTACAGAATTTTGGCTGTTAAATGAGCTGATATATCAAGAAAGGAGCACCTATCAATAGTTCTTGGATATTACGATAAAAGGGGGGGGGGAATGTTAAGGAAGAATTTATGGGTTTTGTCGAGTTAGAAAAAATGGATGCCCAAACGATATCTGCTGAAATCAATGGATTCATCAATGCATTAAACATTGATGTTAAAAAAATGCGTGGGACAGGGCTACAACAGATGTGTTACGATGGCCGGAATAAATGGCGGTGTCCAAAAAATATTGAGAAAAACATATAAAAAGGGTTTATATTTTCACTGCGCCTGCCACAAATTAAAACTTGTAGTAAACGACTTAAATAATGTTCATGAGATCCGCAACTGTATTGGAACTGTAAAAGATACGATGATTTTTTCAGGGAATCAGTTTTGCGTCAAAAATATGCGCCGAAAATACCATTGCTGTGTGAAAAAAGATAAACTCATAAATACAAAAGTATTTTGATGTTTAAGAAGCATTTTGACGAAATTGTGGAAGGTTTGGAAAAACTTTCTCAGGAAGGGAATTCTGGGACAAGATAAGTAGCTTTTCAGTTGCTATCCGCAGTTGGACAAACTACATTTATATTGGCTTTATGTATTCTAGACAAGTACAATTCCCTGCTGCAACCGGTTACAAACACATTGCAGTCCAAAACCCTGGACTTAATTAGGTGTGCAGAGAACATCCAAACCATAACAACTGCAGTTGGAGAACACATGCGTTCTGCCAAAGAAGGGAGTGAAGAGTTATTGAAATCAGCCAATGAAATTGCTAAGGCTTTGAACCTAGAGCTGCGTCTTCCAAGGACAGCAAGCTGCCAACAATATAGAGCAAATCAACCAGCTAGTTTGCTAAGCGAGTATTTTCGTTGCTCGCTATACGTGCCCTATTTGGATTCGTTATCATCCTCATTAGAGGCGAGGTTCACCAGAGTTTGCTCTTTCATTGTTACACCCAGCTCAGATAATAAAAATTACAGCTCCAAAATTAAAAAATTGTATGGAGGAAGTATCCAAATGTTATGAATTAGAAGGTATCACATCAGAATCCGTATTGTGGCGCACTTTTTGGATAAACAAACAGGAGAACTTTGAAACTTTAGAGGTAACAGAATTAATCAAAAAAGCAAAATCTTTTTATCCAAAGGTTAAAACAGCCCTAGAAATTTTACTGGCAATGCCTTATTCCACGGCTACAATTGAAAGGTCATTCAGTACACTCAGACGCGTAAAAACATGGCTGAGATCAACAATGATCGAAGACAGCTTAAATGGGCTTTGTATGCTCAGTGTACATAAAAAACTTGTAAACAGCATGGGCAATTCTTTCACGGGAGACGTCATAAACCGTTTTGCTGAAGATCCTCGAAAATTTCTTTTAAAATAGATGTCTAATTAAACAATTTAATTAAATAAATGCATATTTATATCTATGTTAATTTATTTTACTACCTATAAAGCACCTAATGTTTCGTGTAGGTGTCTTTGTGTCCTCCAACACCAATAAATAAATAAATAAAATATCATCACACCAATAAATAAATAAAAAACTCCCAAACAAAACATTTCCCCCTGGGACACACAATAAAATTGGGCAAAAAACTAATAGGGAACATATAAAATCAAACGAGCACACACAAAAAAATTAAATTGGACATGAACCAATAAGTTTGGAACACATACAAACCGTAGAAAGGGGTCAAACTTGGAGGAGGATGGAGAAAGTGCTGAGCCAATGCTATAAATAACAGACAATCAGAGAGCAAGGGTTATTTATATCAGCCTTTCACAACCTGTTTTAATGGTCGATCACGCTACCGGCAATAAAATCAGAAAAGATTATTGACAATAAACAATATTAACATACATTCCAGATGAAAAAAAAACTTTGACAAGATTGTTGATTGAGAAGATTGTTCATATTAGATGATAAATGTGTTGAGATATAGTTATGTGATTCTTATGACTAAACAAGACATTGAACTGTGCAGAGATGTTTTGTTCAATTGAGACATTTAAAATAGCTTATATTCATTTGTTTTAGGGTTCTATTGTAACTGAATTTCATTAATAGTGGTATTTTTGTTACATAATAAAATCAACACTATTTACTATTAATTTTTAAATAAATTCAACTAGAAAAATTGTGATCATTGAGAATATTTGTTTAAGAAAGGGCCTAACATTTAATTTGATCCAATGAAAAGGCCTAAAAATAAATATTTTAACAAAATTAATAATAACCAGCATTTCATTTTTGCAGTTTATATTAATCGAATATAGTAACATTGTATGTATATTCTTTGAGTGTTTCATTATTAAACCCAATTGGCTCTATTCAGTTTTTTGTCATTTTTCTCAAAATTGTATTATCTTGACTTAGGCACTTTCTTGAATAACTGATTCGACATATAAATAATTGATTTAACTGGAAATAAAGCGTATAACCCGAACGGGTAGTAAGACGTGGTGCTAAATAATAATTACTGGAAATAAAAAGATGACTTGATTGCTGGCCAAGGACCGGCCATTACCATTCCGCGGACCAGCCCCGTCCACGGATCACCATTTTAATAGAATTGCTCTACAAGATTATTAACTAGAGCCAACTAAGTACCCCGCCAAGTGGGAGATTAGCATGGAAAAATCCAGACATAGGACGGGAGGATTCTTAGTTCATAAATAAGATAACCTTAGGCCTAATCATAATCAGTAAAGCCTATGTTAGTTACTACTACCATCTCAATTCAAAGACTCAAAGAAATCTAATTTAATGTTTAATCAATGGTTGGAGCTAAAAGTCCTAATATTATTTTAAGTATACCGGGAACTCACAAAATGTAAATCGAAGCACAATCCCCACCTTGCACGTACTGGTTTCCGCTAGTTGCTCACAAAGAAAGGTAGGTGCCAACAGCATGACCACAATGCTAATATGAAGTAAATATCCTAATTGGGTCTCTAAGATAATTATGCGAATCTCATGTCTTCAATCCTGGTTATCTTAGCACAGCGAAAAATAACAAATCTAACCATACATTGTAATTTAGAGCATCAATCAGCTCTTCAGGTAAACATAAATCTAATGGTTCAGTTATTTAATAGATTTGGTGGAGCTCATATTATTGACTAAGGCTGATCAAACGGAACCGTTTGTTAGTTGGAGACAGATGTATTCAGTCAACCAGGAGAGCGAGACTTGTGGGCTGTTAAGTCAAAAGCAGTATCACCAATAGTAGATATTGTTTGTTACATTTCATTGCTCGTTATAATAAATAAACTATTCTTCCATGTGAGGAGTAAAATTGATTAGCCCATCACAATCTTAGGGTTAGGCGATATGAATGTGTTGACGTAATCCTAGCACAAATGTAGTAGATTTATAGATCTGCTTTCAAGCTACCTTTCATTTTGAATAGATGCTTGGTAGGGCTTGTAAAAGGCGGAAAAAACACTATATTATTAGTAAATATCTTTCAAAGACTAGTCTTCTGAAATATTAATATAAGCAAAAATCCCTAGTAACGTAGAAGCTGGTGTAGTGTGAAGATGTGATGTGAGAATGCTCCGACAAAAGTGCTTCAAAAAGTGAGATAAATGTGGAAGTTAGTTTTGTTAACTAACAAAACCTACTAAAATAAAGTGCATGGAGTTGAAGAAATTATTGGGTTTGCGCTAAGACATCACCAGAAGTAGTTATTAAAATAAAACATAAGTACACACATTTGCATACACTTTTTGGAAGAATTTTTTTTATAAAAGTAGAGTTAAAAAAATGGAAAATAATATATAAGTTTGAAGAAAATCACTCAATAAATAAAAAAGTTACAATGCAAAAACTCAAAAAAGTTCAGTTCACTTGAGGTTACCAGTAATTTTCTACAGGATTTAAAGTGCTAGTTATGTGCAAACCTATTCAGTAATAGACTGGAACAATAAATGTTCCGTGCTATTAATTATTTGTTGATAACTTTTTAGTAGAGTAGAAAGACACTTTATGGATACAATTTTTTTTAGTAGAACAGAATAACACCTTCTGGAAAACTTTAGTTTGTAATTGATTAACGTCATCCGATATGGGCGTTTAAACCCTTGGATTGTCATGGAATACTCTTCTAAGGTAAAAGAGAAAGGCGAATCAAAGGGGAAGAAGAAGAAAGCTATAAGGAATCATGAGGGTAAAAAGAGTGAGGGAAAAGATGAGGGAATAGCCAAAATTCAAGCTGAGTTGATGGAGTTTGTTGAAATAACATCTTTACTTATCACAGTAGTTCATAAGGAAGTGCAGATTCTTCTGCTAAAAAAGGAGAACCAAAGGTTGTTGAATGAAGTTGAAGAGGGCCAGCAAGTCATGCCGTCAGCCATATCCTACACGACTAAGGTGAATCAACACAAATAAGGGAAGCGCAAGGGAGATTAATTCATCAACAAGACAAGGGCAGGATAAAAACTATATTTTTATCGTCAAAGACAGTACAGGATGTCACAAACACGAAGAAGACGGTAATGGACAAGATAGATTCAGATAAGAGAGGAATAAAAATAAAATTCATAAGGCCAGCTGGGAAGTTGCTGATTGTGCAAAATGAAACGGATGATTATATCAAGAAGATAATGTGAAATCAAGTGATCTCAAAAGAGCTGAAGTGAGATAAACTCCAGCTGAAAAGAAACCTCATCACGATGTTTGACATTGCATCAGACATGGCAGAAGGCGATCTGGTGGATAACACGTATCAGCAGACTCTGTTAAGGAGGATTGGTAAGGCTGAGTTTATGGAGGGCTTTAAGCCTAGACTCAAGACTGGTCCCAGGGACAAACATGTGGTAAACTATATTGTAGAGGTTAACGCAAACTAAGGAATATCCTATTAGCTATAAGGGTGTATTCATATATAGCATTTAGCAATGTTACAGTTAGGGATTACATAGTGGTAGTTAGGTGTCATTGGTGCAGGTAATTGAGGCATATAAGTAAGTATTGCCCAAAAACAAACGTGGTGGCTGAGAAGTGTAGGAAAGAGGGACATGTGTTAAAGAATTGCAGGGCTGAGGAAAAAGTATGTATCGTATGTAGTAATAACACATCAAATGCTTCTGTAGAGACTAATGGAGAAAATTGACGATGCAGAATGAGTAAATAAACGAATTGACGAGGATATTTTACAAGCTGATTAGAGGCCTGAAATAACTAGTTAGAAACGTTAACACAGACAGAGTGAAAAAAGAGGAAAAGATTATGACAAAACTTAATCACCCTCAAAAATACGTAGATATTGCTGGAGGGCAGCTGTGTTTAGGGTGAATTAAAAAAAGAAATTCTTCTCCACCGTCAAGAATTTGATAATATATGTCTAATTACCTACTAATGTGAATGTTGGTTTTACAATACATTTTACAGTTTATAGCTCGAACATAAAAATCAACACTACTCCCTCACTTAGGTATTTACTATTATTTTTTACTAATTTCTTAAACTGGCACTAGTAATATGTTCAACGTCTGACATAAGTCTTTCTTCAAAATATCGCTAGCTTCCTTAGACTATAACGTAGCTAAATACTTGTTATATTGTAACCCTAGGACGGTAACTTGTCTTTAGCAGGTACTATTTGACCTCTTTGAGCAACATTGTGTCTTAGTTATTAGACAATATAATAGTATAGATTATCTGTGTGTGTGTATAAATATTTACACACATACACATACTCACTATATATATAGAAATATATCTGAACACAAATAGCTAGATAAGTCCATGACATGACTTGAGGCGCCAAAGAGGAGGAGACCACTGGCGACCTTTTTTGATGTCTACCAGGACACGACAGCAGACTAACTGACTAGACGTACATATGAGCAAAACATAGTGGGCAGAATTACTAAGGAGGAATTTCTGAAGGGTCTTGAACCTGGTTTCAGGACAGGACCCATGGATAGACAAGTGGTTAATAATGTGGTGGAGATCGCTCCAAAGGTAAGTAATGAGACTCTAGTGAAGAGAATATATATATATATATTCTCTTCACTAGAATCTCGTATATATATATATCTTGTTTGGTGGAGTGTCTATAAAAGACTACATGGTAGTAATGGAGTGCTTTATATGCAGAGATATCAGCCACATTGTGGCCCATCGTGACAAGATTGAGGAGGTGTGCGGCAGGCGCGGTAAGTTGGGGCATAAAGAGAAAGGATGTAAAAGTAAGTAGGAGCTATGCATTCCATGTGCTTCGAGGAAACAAACAGGGAAATGTAAAAGGTCCAAATCCCGTAACTGGCCTATGCATAAAATGTTATTAAGGAGACAGACAGAGAGAACTGACTATGGTAATTGACGTCCTAACTGAAATACATGTAGAACAAAAAAAAAATTGTGACTAAACTAGATAAATTTTCAAGGTGGACGTGAAGCCTGACAGGAGAAACAAAGAGACCTCCGTCAAAACGTGCAAGAAACTTTGGGAGAGCGGAAGAGCACAGGGAGAAACTAATGAATAAGGGAAGTGTAGTTTTACAAAGATTACCTGATGCAAATGCGAAAAGGCCAAGTGTTAATAAGCATGGTCGCTCTTAGGCCATAATAGTTATGAGGGATGATAAATACTCCCAAAGTAAAGTGGATCCAAAAGGGTTAGGAGTGAAAAAAAAATATGGAAGAATTGAATGGAACATTTTGGAAGGAACTGAAAAGTTGCATGATTCCGATGATATTTGTGAAAATGGGGATTATGGTTGGGAGGGGAATCTCATGATAAGTATAAATGAGGTTGAGCAGCACGTTCGGTCTCCCAGGACTTTGGTCCATAGCTGAGATAGATAATTCATGGTGGCATTACTGTGTTTTTTGGCCTGAAATGGAGCCGTTGAACAAGATCGTTTTATAAGGACATGACTGTAGAGGATTTCAAACGAATTCTCATCCCATAAAGATGTAGGTACATTTATGGTGAAAATGAGGCTTACTGCACATGGTCTGGGCTCAAAGCATATGGCTATAGACACATAGTGTCGAGAAGAGATAGACATGGAATGTCTATGAGATTACGAAATCATTTCCTCTAGCCTCATAGTATTATTGTCAACAACGCGCTTCTTTAAATAAATAAAACGAGATAAAATGGGGCACCCAATAACAAAGGATGTGGTTGAGTGTGGGTCTATTGTGGGTCTCGTTGGTCCAAATCTACGCCATGATGGGCGCGCTGATAGGCTTTACATGAGTCTAAACCCTGACTGTGAACCGGTCTTCTAATTCATCGGAAATTATTTTAGATCTCATATGAGTGAAGCGGAGAAGACGTTTCAAGCTAATCATGGACCCAAAATTAATGAAGATGTATGTATATTAAGGATAAGGTTAATCTTAGAAATGCTCTTGGAGGTGGCGTTTAGAATATCCACCAAGGTTTCAGGGAGTGTTTATCTTCAAATTCTAAGATTTTAACTGGGAGGGTGGAGTTGTTCAGGGCACAAAAATGATATCTTCTATAAGGAAAAAAGGGAATGTCTGGGTAACTCGTTCAGATAGTATGGAGAAAGCCCTGATCATATTAGCTGTCTTAGCTACTATGGATGGATGGTGCTTTGGACTTCTTTGCCGACTATGACAAAATACTAACAGAAACTGGGAACCGTGTAATATCCGCTTGGTGGGCGCCCTACGAGATATATGGGTCTGGGAATGACAACTTTGTCACCTCCTATTGCTGGGATGAGAACAGCTTGCTGGGGAACAAATTTTCAGGTAAGAAATTTTCGTCTACTGGAGACTCAGCAGTTGAATCACTCTCCCTTATCTCCCAGGTGCACAATGCCACAAAGGGGCTAGAATATGAGAATAAATAAAAAGAAAACTTTGAGGCAAGCAATCCAACTAGTAAAGGTAGTAAGACAAACGAAGATAGGACCCCGGTGAAGGAAATGGAGAAAGGAATAGGGCATATCCCATCACGGACATATGGAACGTTCGATGAGACCCTCCCCTTGTCTAGGCTGCGGGAGAAGAGTACTCTGCATATGACATTAAGACGCATTGCTAGGCTCGGACACGAAAGAGGAGAAAGTATTACGTTCCCAACTCCAGAGTCCCTTGACAGGATACAACTATGATTTTTAAACCTGCCCATGTATGTGGCCAGTCTGTGGGGGATAGTTGAAAAGGTATTTAGGAATATAAATGAAGTCATCGACTTAGAAAATATATATAAGCAATTCGTGCTAGCACACGGCCGAAAAACCTTCAATTCCAGTGCACCATTGCCTGCGTGCTATGCACATACAAATATTCAAGGTTCGTCAGATCAATGGAATGAGGAGTGTAACCATGCTGCACGAAACAAGCTGGCCGAAGAACTGGGGCTTGATGTGTGCATACAAGATCCCTATATTCGAGGTGGAAAGGATCCGCACAAGAAAGTGGCTACGAGAATCATCGTGTGTGGGGAAGTACTGATGAGTGCATTTATCATCTTTAGCCGGGAAGTCACAGTGGCTAAAATAGAAAAGTATAGCAACTAATGGGTAACATGTGTAGAACTGGGGACTCGCGTGGGCGGGTACATGGTGGTAAATATGTACTTTCAGTTAATCCACCCAATCTAACTATATATTGTGCAAATGTAGCGAATATGTGAAGAATATGTAGGTGCACAACTTATCTCCATTGTGGACGTCAATGCCAAGTCCCTTATGTTAAACAGTCACAGGATGATCAGAAGGGATAGAAGAAACGTTGTTGGTGGGCCGTTCAGGAGAGGCCACGCACTGGAAGAGCTTATTTATGTGTATCGGTCTGAGGCTGCAAAGTTGCTAGGAAATCCTCCTACTTATGTGAGAATAACTAGGGCGTCGACGAACATTATGCCACCTGGAATCTATGGGCATGGTTGGTGGCTGTAAAATGGTCAAGAATGCTATGATCTCTGTCCAAAATCTGATTGTCTTTGATATATCCACTGGGGGAGTGGTGGATGGAAATGGAGAAGGTAAAATCAGGAGGTTAAACATTAATAGAGCAATTAGAGATAAGTTCATAGGCGAACTGAAGGTTCCAAACCTAGTGCTAGAGGGTCACAATGTCAACATCAAAGCCAAAGAGATGACTAGGCACTTCAGGACGCAATTAATTCGATACCCTTAATGAAAGGGGATACCAAGGTTGGTAATAAGATATGGAATTATATGCTGTAGGACCTATGAGCAAGTGTGAGTACACGCAGATGGTATCAGAGGTGCATAAACCCAGTAGGTTGGGTATATTTATTGGAAATATATAGAGAAAGAAAAATGGCATTTAAGAAAGGACTAACGGAAGTGAGGAGGAAAATCTGGGAAAGATATGTGAACAAAGAGCTACAACAGGGACCTTGGGGCATCCCTTTTATGGTGTCCTAGGGGAATATCAGACCCCAGTGATGTTGTGCACCCTTAGGAAGATAGATGGAATGACAACGACCTGCTAGGAGGACACTGAAGAACTCCTGATGGAGACATATTTGCTTGATAATGAAGAGGAAGGAGAAACGGAAGAGCAAACAGACTTAAGGAGAAGAATTTCAAGAGATGATTACCAACGGAATGAGCCAATGAAAAAGTAAATCCGGAAGAGGTGATCAACCCCATTGCCTGGATGGGGAAGAAACCCGGGCCAGACAGGATAAAAGTCAAGGTGCTTCAAAAAATGGAAGTCCTCATAGCTCCTTACATTTCTTGGCTTTTAAACGAATGCCCGACTTAAATTAGAATCCCAAAAATCTGGAAGCTAAGTAAGGTGATCGTGCTTAGTAAAGGTGAAGACAAAGACCCACAGCTTCCGAATTCATACAGACCTATCTGCTTACTTAATACACTGGGTAATATGCAAAGAGCAAATTTTACGTGAATATCTGCTTGAATATAGAAATCAAATAGGCATGCACAAACAGTAGTATGGTTTTATAAGGGGTAAGTCTAAAGAAGACGCAATATATAGAGCAATTGAGCTGATTGACTCCTCATTGGAAAGGTATGTTGTGGGTATTTTGGTGAACATCTCGGTAGCCTTTGACAATTTTTGGTGGCTGGCATTGTTCAACAATTTAAGGATCTCACAGTGTCAAGGAAGTTTGTATATAAAGTTCAAGGATTAGTTTAGAAACAGATATGCAACCCTGTGATGTCCTAGAGCAATAGTTCAGAAGGTTCTAAGCAAAGGATGCCCAAAGGGCTTGGTCTGTGGACCGATCACTTAGTACATCAGACTGAAATAAGGTTTTACAGTGCTAGAGACATTCCCTGAGACACATGGAACAGGCGCATTTGCAGATGACCTGTTGAAAGTGGTGGGAGGTAGAAATAGGAGAGGTATAGAAGAAAAGTGCAACCAGGTGCTAGAGAGAATAGACTCCTGGTGTAAAAGTGTAAAACTAAAAATGGCACTTGCAAAGACGACATTTATGTTTCTCAGGCGAAAACTAACTCAAAATCCTAGCATAAAGGTAGATGGCAAGATAATCAGAAGAAGCCATGAGGTCAGATATCTGGGCGTAACACTGAACGAGAATAGGAACTTCACGGTACATATGGAGGAGGTAGTGGGGAAAGCTCAAAATGTAATGAACAATATTACAAGAATAGGTCAACGAAGATTTCATTTACATATACAGATAATTAAGACATACCACCAAACGATATTACTCTCCATTGTTGGCTATGGGGCTTGTATATGGGCCCAGAGACTGAACAATGTGGTGTCGGCTAGATCAATCTGGGAGCTCCATAGGAATCTCCTCTTGAGGTTGTCGGAAGCCTCCTGGACTGTAGCGTTGGATGAACTGGTCGTCACCCTAGGTGTGCGGCCGATGGATCTCCTGATTAGGAAGAAAGGAGTTGGGTACTTCTTTAGGAATAACAACTTATAAAGGTGAAACTGCTAGCCTCCCTGGGGGTTAAAACTACTGGAGAGGCAGAAATAGCATTATTAGCATAGTGGCAAAGACGCTGGGAGGGAAGTGAAACTGTAAGGAGGACTTTACAACTGTTTCCAAATGTTGTGGACAGACTTGAGAATGAGCACTTTCTACCAATGGGTCTGATCCACTTTATTACAGATAAAGGTCCGTACTCAGCATCCTTAAGGAAACAAGGATTAGTTGATTCCGGTGAATGTCTGTGCGGACAGGAGGAAACACCTGTGCATATGGTCTTGGATTGTGTTCGTACTCAAGAGGACAGAAGACCATATCAAATGGGGATACAAGGAAGGCTTGTAGGGCACGTACTGAGAGACCCAGTCCTGTGGAAGTTCCTGAATGCCATTGCATTGGAAGTGTCGGAGAAAGCTAGAAACAATTAGCTGACAATTTCTACTTGATGAGGCAAGACAAAAAAGACTAAGACAAGACAGACATGCACAACATAACGATACAGATGACGATGATAATGACGATGATGAAACAGTGAGCGATGCTGAGACCAACAATAGTAAAGACTCAATAGCAGACAACTTGGAATAGGAAGGGAGGTTGTAAATTTAGGCAATAGCATAAGCAAACCCTCGATTTAGATAAACAATCATCTGCCGGGATGTGGCAGATACGAGACTTGGGAGGTGAAATACCTGGTCGGCTGATGGGTCCTGAAGGAAGATGGGGCTACCCTGACAATCTGAAGGACCAATTTTCCAGCCGAAAAACAACCTATAAATGTGATAACACCTAGACACAGGAGGGAAGCTTAAACTGGTTGATCTCTTCCCTTGGCAACAAGAGAACGGGATTATGGCAGTTGGGTCTTTTGTGTCAAGATGGAAAAAGGCGGCTCTCTGGTGGCCCCTGGTTACCATTAGGATGAGAGGAGGGATCCCGGCGACCCAACATTCTACTAGTAATAAATTTAGATGAAATTAAATTAAGGTAGGGGGTTTGGAGTAGGTAATTATGGTAAGGAATTTTAATAAATAAATTGGTGGAACTAATTAGTAGACGGAGCTCCGAATCCAATAGGGCGCATCCTAAGGTGATGGATAGGGGGATGTTCGCCACTGCCGGCTATTTTGGTAGCCTAGTAGTCAGCGGGATGACTGGCGGGAGAGGGTACCGGGGAAGTTAAATACCCAGGGTGGGCAAAACTGGAAATATAGGATAGTTAAAAATGTCTTAAATTAGGTATCTTTAGGCAATTAGCGTGTTTAGTATAATTGTTAAAAGATAATACTGTACCAGAAGGAAATAAACCGCAAGTAGATTTTAATGGCTCAGATTTAAGTGATAATAAGATACAGAGGAAAATAAACTTGGGTAATATGTATAAAAAGAGTATAAACAAATATTTTAGTTAAATTTTGCCTTTAATAGTTTAGCCTAGAAGTCATAAATAAAAATATATTACTTACATGCATGTGCGCCCCATATCCTGGACTCCCCATGAAAATCCAATCCACTTTCTTGTTTTCTGCCGTGGTAGGCAGAAAGTATGGTCTACCGTAATGCTGACGCAATACTCGTGCAATGCGCTCATCACAGTTACTCCTGGAAAAATTAAATAACTTTTAACATGCTAAAAATAATTATATCGATTGGGAAGACCTAGACACGGATGGAATTAGAGTAAAGATGAAAGAAATAAGGTGTAGTGAGGGGAATGGATAGAACTAGCTCTAGATAGTGATAGAATGTAGCGAGGTGGACTGGATAGAGCTATAGAGACCCCAAATAAAAAAAAACCTGGCTAAACCCACATTCTTCTTTCTACTGAGAAAGTTGAGACCAGTCTATGACCAGCAATTGCATGCTTCCCATAGGCTGTCCGGAAATATATATTACACTAGCTAGAAAAATATGCTGTTACAAATTGTGCTTTTAATGTGATTTCGTTGAAACTTTAAATAATTTGTGTGTATATTGTATTATCCCTGTGGACTTGTATAATGTACTTCATTTACAGTAGTATACTTAGTAATAAACTATATGATGGCATCATTATCTTTCTGGACATCCTCTGAGAGGACAGGCTAGGAAAATTGTATATAACGTAGCTGATCACTCGAAAAACCAGTCTCAGGCATGTCTTAAGTAGCGTAAATTTTTTAAAGGGAAAGTAAATGTTCCCTTGTTTCTAAAAGACACTTGACTTTTCCTATTCTGAAAGGAAAACTTTAAGGAGCGTAGTAAAATAACATTTATAGAAGAAGACAAAAAAGCATCAATTCATGGAAATTTTCACGAATTTTATGCCATAAAAACTGTGCTTACACTTAAGAAATTTCAATCAGCTCTTAAAAATCATGATATAATATATTGCAGCAGAAAGTATTTGCAAAAAACAATCCAAATCTTGGCCTTTAAGTGGAAAAAATGTCAATCAAAATGAAAACATTTGATTGAACGCTCTGAAATAGTGAAATGTAGATCCAGGTACTTACGGGAAATTCGTTATTTTAGGAATAGTGGAAGGAGCATTATATAAGTTGATGAAACCTATGTTAATGCATGTCATAATGTAAAAACATGCAGGTAGTCTGAAACAAGGTGTTGCAGTGCCTATTGGGAAAGAAAATTAAATGATAATTGTATTTATTAAAGGTAAAAGAAGTTTTGTTCCTTATTCATTTCTCATTTTCAAACCAAAACAAAAATCAAGAGACTACCACGATGAAATGAACTAAAATAATTTCACTAAGTAAACCAATGAAAAACTGTTTCCTAATGTTCCCCCCATAAATTGTATGGTAATGAATAATGGTGGTTATCTTTGTGTGCAGGTGAACAAGAAACCGACAAGCGCATCTTTATAATATGACGTTAAAATTTGACTGAGGGAGAACAGTAAATTCACTGGATAAATGAGAAAACCAGAATTAATTGAACTTGTCAAAAGAGTTCCTTGTGAGAGGAAATTCATAAAAAATTCATTATATAATAAAAGATAAAGGTCATGATATTTTTCATCTTCCACCTTATCACGCTGATCATAATCCAATCGAAATAGTTTGGGGATATGTAAAAGTACAAATGGCACATTATCTCTCAAGTAGTTATTTTGAGGACCAAACAAAGCTGTGTGAAAGATTGTTTCAAGAGAACACTGAATTAGAAACGAAAAGGTTATGTGAACATATTAACAATATTGAGAATGGTTTTTGACAAAAGGATGCGTTGTTAAATGACGCGCTAAAAGTTCAGGTTTTCATTAGTGTGAATCTTTCATCGGTGAAATGCTAGAACTGGAGTGAAGTTTTTCAGACTAATGTAGTGCACCTTTCTGTTTATTCACCGTGCCAGCCAACCTGTTGAAATTATTAAAGTACAAGGTTTTTTGAAAACTGTCAAGCTATAGCTCAATATAGATATTAGTGGCGTACCTTTGTGAGTCAATGAACTTTCGAGTTACTAATACCATAAGATAAATAAAAACTAAACAAAATTGGATTCAAAATATTTCTATAACAAAAACTAAAAAGGAAGATAACTTTTAAAACAATGAAATAAACGTAGAGTCCAAAAACCTTACGTGAATATGGAAATCTGTTTTGAGGAAGTCATTCAGCAATAATGTGGAGTAATGATGAAAAAAGCAAATAGTGAGAAAATTGTTTTCATTTTAATTGGTATAGATCTAGTCTTATCCCTGCCCAGCCACCAAACTCATACATAATCATCAACTGTTCCAACCTGTGGCAGCGACACTTTAATAAAATGCCTCCATCTTCCTCTATCCTTCTATCATTCTTCCTCATTTAATTTATTCCATTAATCTCCTCTCACTTGAACACATTATGTTATCTGATCCTTACTTCAAAGGCACTTCTCTTCTCCAAAGCAACTTTCTTCCGCACCTATAGAACAACTTTCCCTGCTGTCCTCTTTTCATTAAATACGCTCTACTTCCACATTTCACCTCAATCACGCCTCCACGCCACGTTCTGTACTTTTCTCAGCTCTACTCAATCCAACCTAATATCTATATTAGGCCTTACATGCTTCCTTGCTATCACCATCACTTCACAATTTTATATGCTAAATTTCATTCCATACGCTTTCACTTCCTCTTCCCATTCTTGTAGTTGTTCCTGTACTTCCTCTTCCTCCTCCCACAATACTTTCAAATCATCAGCAAACATCATGGCATTTATTATTTTTTTCTCGAATTTTCCTGCCGCTATGTTTATGACCATTTCCATTACCATTACTAATAGTAATAGTGAAAGGGAACGCTACTTTTTCAATCCTTTTTTTATTTAAAACCACTCCATCCTTTCACTCTCCATCTTAAAACTGGCTATATCCTCCTGTTTCTCTGTTTCTCTTATTCCTTCCCTCTTCAGGGTTAAACATTTTCTAAAAATATCTCATCCATAGTTCATTTTTTCTCTCTCTCCTCTCTTAAACTTTCTTCCTTCTTCATCTATCATTCTAACTTCTTGTCTTTTCTCTCTCTTTCTATTTCTTACTTGGCTCTATAACACCTTCTTACTTCCTTTCAAGTCCTGTTCCAGCATTTCTGTCCATTTTTGCATCCAATCGTTCTTGACTTCTCTATATTATTCCTCTTTTTCCTCGTTCCGTTTCTTAAAACTCCTTTTGAATACTTTACTCTTCTCCCCTACTGCTTCTTTCAGCCAGTTGTTCCACCAGAGTGTATCCTTCTACTTCCTATTTTTACTTGTCCTCCCACACACCTCCTCTACTGCTCTCACCAGACTATTCTTAAACCTTTCCCTTTCAATCTCCTCAATTAACATTTCATTCTTCGATATTAAGCTTCTTGCCTTTCTTAGATACAGCTAACTTTTCTCTTCCTTTTTAGCCTCCACACCCTTATTCTTCTCCCTTGTCTTACTATCTTTCTCCTACATTCCCATCCCTTTATGTCTGCCACCAACAATCTGTGGTTACTATCTAAGGGCACACTTGGTTTTACCTTGATGTTTACGGTTTGCCTTTTCATTTCTTTATTCATGAGAAGAAAAGCTAGCGCCGATTTTTCTCCCCATCTCTACTGTATCTATATATCCTATGACTTTTTCTTTCTTTATTATACCAGCGGTTTGCCACTTTCATTTTACTTTCTGCACAAAATTCCATCAGCTTTCTACCCTCCTCGTTTCTCTTTCCCCATCCTTCTTTCTCTAACACCTCCTCAAACCTTACTCTCTTTTCTCCTTCTCTTGCATTCAGATTGCCCATAAATATCTAACGCTCGTTTCTCATAAGCCTTTCTAGGTCTTTCTCAAACTTTTCTTTTTCTGCTGGGCACCCTACTACTCCACCTGTTTTCCCATGCCATTTGTTGTCATAATCATTATTCTATCTTTAATCCCTACTACCTTCGCCTGCAGCCCTTCTCTAACTTTGAAGCCTACTCCATTTCTCCTCCTTTCATCATTCCCCATCCAAAGTAGAATGAAGCCATTCCTTATTGCTCTCATGCCACTCCCACTCCACTTCGTCTCGCTCAGGCCCAGGACATCCACTTTTCTCTCGTACATCAAATCTACAATCTTCTCCACTCTTCAAGTTAGTATTCCAATGTTCAGAGTCCCTATTCTTAGCTTATGGTCTTTAACAAATCTTCCAACTCGGCTTTTTACTATGTTTACTCGAGTATGGGTTTGTTTCAGCCACCGTTTTAATAATCCTGTCGTGCCTACACCTGAGTAGTTGGGCTGCCCATTATAGGTCCTTAGGTAGACCTTCTGTTGGTGGTAACCTTCTCAAACCAAGGTTATGGGTGCTGAAGATGACTTGGCCCATAATTACCATACCTCTCACTCCCAGCCCACCAACCTAGGAGCAAGCTGGCCAGACCCTGTTCCAAGCTTGTGGAGCCATCTATCAACCCTCTCACTCCCAGCCCACCAACCTAGGAGCCAACTGGCCAGACCCTGTTCCAAGCTTGTTGACCAGTCTATCAACCCTCTCACTCCCAGCCCACCAACCTAGGAGCAAGCTGGTCAAACCCTGTTACAAGCTTGCTTGTTTTGGCCCTGATCAATCTCATGTCTCCCGTCTGCACCTGAATTGGTCTCCGCTAGGGTTCAACCTAACCTCCACAAGGTTACTAAATCCCGAGGTACACCACTTTGTGGCGAGATCAGGAATGAGTATGAGAGGATGAGCGGAACCCACTTGGTAGGATCCATGTATTGCGCATCACTACCTAGTTAGTATCCCTCCCACCCATAACATTTTTCAAATGTATAGTTGGTATAATAAAATATCCTCACATGCCATGAAACTCTCTAACGTTGTTTCAGAAAGCAATGTAGTTATTATAATTATTATTAATTATTATTGTTATTATTATGTTTGAATTAAATTAGCTTTGAAAAACTGTAAAGTTTTATATATAAAGCTGAATAACTATTTAAACTACCTTTAGAAGCATACACTAACAATATCATGGATCAATATCAAAATCAATGTGCCAATAGTATTTAGTATATTAGTTAATTAATTTGTCCCATTTATTATTTTCAATAAACAAATAAAATATTATTAACATAAACAACTTTGAACAATAGAGTATAGCCTGAACAGTTACTAAAAAACGTGGTGCTAAAAAAACTTGAAGTAAATTAAATGTGTACCCGTTATATTAATTTGATCTTAAATGTAAATAAGTGAAATTGTTTGGAATTTTTTACTTGTTTACCTACATCGGAACTCAAGATTTTTATAAATGTTGATGCTTCATGACCCCCTGAAAGCGTCTGTCTGTCCATATGTCTCTCTGTATTCCGGACTAGAACCGAAACCATTCTACCGATCAGGCTAATACTTGGTTTCTATGGTTTCATACGGTCCCCCCGATAGATATTTGGAATGAATTATCTAGCTCTAGATTTAAGGGTAGTTTATTGAAGGGCAAAGAGAATTAAAATAAATGTTCTCCAAATCCTTTTTAATGGTTTGTATTAAGGTTTGTGTCCGAACATTGTTTAACATTACAAACAAAAAGAAAATGACTTTGAAGAAGTTGGATTCACACTACCATGCTATGACTACTTTGGTCTCAGATCATCTCACCACGTTCTTTATGAATACAATATGTATTTCTTTACACTCCTTGTTTCGTTCTCTTTACACACTACCAAAACAACTTTTTATTTCCTTCAAAATAATTCTGCATTTTTTCTCCTTATTTTAATCTAATTTGATATTCACTCACCTTTACTACTTTCTTTGAAATAATCGATTTCTCCTTGTATATGTCCCACAACCTCATATATTCTGTTTCACTCTTCACAGAAATCATTCGTTCCTATGCTTCTTTATTTTCTCTCACAGCTTATTTCACCTTTTCATTCCACCATGTATCTCTTTTTAAGTTTTCCACCACCACAGGTCCATACACATCTTTCACGCACTCAACTGCAGCCTCTTTTATTCTGTTTCAAGCACTTTTAATACTATTAGCATTTATTTCGACATTCTATTCATGCTTTTATGAGGTTAATTTTTCGCCCAGCACTCTTTCATATCGTGCTTTTATATTGTATTTTCACACTTGTATTCTGCAACTTCCACTTTCAATCAAACATTTTAATACTCTTGCACTGCTTCCTCATAAAACTCCTACCTAAATCATCTACTGAGATTACTACAAAGTGACTCGTTCCACATTCAGCTCCGCGCACGTTTCTATTATTCTTTAATAAAGTATTCAGTCTCTCATTATGCACCACAAAATAAATCATTGTTCTTGAATCCCCGCTTTGCCATGTATACATGTGAATATCATTGTGCATAAACCATGTGCTAGACACAAATAAACCCTTTCGCAGCTATAGAGTCATTAACTCGTTATCATTCTCGTACACCCTGTCATCACCATACCTTCCTAGCACTACTCTCTGTATTCTCTCTTTGGGTACCCACCCATCCTTCCATTCATATCTCCTAGCAATATTATTCTTTCCCTCAGTTCCCATACATTCAAGATTTCATTGAACTAATTCCAAAACTCTACTTTCACATTCTCGTCTTCTCCTTCCACCGGAGCATAACCACAAACAAACATTATTCTATGAATACCTATTTTCTTACGTATCCATAGTAGTCTAGATTACACCAACTCATATCTTCTTACAAACAGCTTAGCTGTTTGGATAAGGATTAAACCTACTCCCTGAGTTCCCCTTACCCATTCATTCACACCCGACCACAGTGCTAAGCTACCATCGCTCGCCATTAAAACATATTTCGCTTTCCACCTTGGTTTCACACACACACACACACACACAGAATATCAATGGTTCTTCCCATTATTTCCTTTAACAGCACATTTTAATAAAATATACCAGGTAACTAGCCTTGCTCGTATCCGAACCTATTACAGTATTCGCTGCTTACGGTAGGATGTTGTACCGATTGGTGTTGGCACATTTTAGCCAGTACACCACAAGCACAACCATTGCTCAGTCTTACCCTGCGCACTTTCCTGCATACCAGTATCTCTACTAGAGAGATTGCCTTGTCGACTAGTATACAGTTGCCACTAGGAGGTAAAGTGATGCACCAACACACAAGGACACTATTTTTTATGGCATACTTACAAATATGTAATTTATTGCTATGCACTTTGGTGGACAGAGATACTAATTTTTTCAATGTTTCTTTAACAGTGTATATTAGTACATCTAATATTTATTTTGAGTGTTTCTGTAACAGTGTAAATTATTTAGTTTAATAAATTTTAGTAGTTTATAGTAAATATATCTATTATAAAGAGAAAGTATTTACGGTGCACTATACCATTTATTTAATCATTGTTTTACACTCTCTTTCAAAGAATACTCTGGTCATTCTTCTCAATATTTACTATAATATCCATATACATAATGACAGATGAAATCACCAATAGGGAAAATAAATGGTACTGAAATCCGCACGGACTTTCTCACTCCATTGTTTAAAATTGAAGATATTTAATCTAAACTCGTAATATATGTGAAACGAAATCAAATACATTAGCAAACCCGAGGAAAATTGCGTTATACTTACGTACAACTTTTTTGACTTGGAGTTATGGTTATCACATTGCTATTAAATTCTTCATTTATAAATTCAGAAAAAAAAAGGTAAATATTGACTATTGAGTCTAAAATGATAGAGATAGATGATTTCTGTACAAACATTTCCTCTAAAAGTTTAAAGGAAAAAGAACATAAACATATTGAGAGACGTGCTTATTTACTTACTCTATGGTATTAGATAATTAATACGTTAACACTTAAGTAGTATCTTTGTGCAACTAAAGCTTATACCATTTTAGTAATATGTTTGCCAATATTTAATAAACTATTGATTTTATAAAGATACATTTAGAATAAGAGTTTGTTATTTACTACAATACTACAACAATTTAGCAATGAAAAGTTATTTAATATTATCTCAAATAGTTGCGAGGATACGGAAATTTCCGCTTCTGTAAAGTATCCTAAAAGTCATTTTATTAATAATCTCAAACATAGCCTAGATACGAGTTTTAATCCTTGAGCTGATTTTGGAAAAAACAAACTATTATTCCTCTATTTGTTCTTTATTAAACTACAGTACTCTTAATTTTAAGATTAAACACACACACGGACAGACGGAATTGCAAAAAAAAAATATTTTTATGGTTCGAAGGATCATGAAACGTAGACAACCATCAACATCTAGGGCCAGTTTTTTTACGGCCACAATAATTTACCTTTAGTTTTGGAAAAATTAAAAAATATATACATTTGTATATAGCTTGAAAATGATTGTTTTTATAAAAATGTATTTCAAATAAAAGATTTTTATTATATAAAAACCTAGGCCTACATATTTTTAATGAAATGTAATTTTAAATCTCAAAGGAGTTATAGCGATATGATTTAAAAAATAGAATTCATGCATCAGACCGGAACATTTAAAGTCATTTTTATGAAAAATTGAGAGTAACCATTTTGTTTGTAATATTGATCAATGTTTAGAAATGAAATTTACTCAAAATTGTTGGAGCCCAGTTTGAGAAAATCAATTTTTCCTCATTTCGCCCTTAAAGAAACTACCGTTAATTTTAGGGTTAGATATCCAATTTAAAAAAAACCTTGAGGCAACCCTAAGAAAACCCTAGATACCAAGTCTTAGCCCCATCGGTTAATAGTTTAGGCAATACTCCGAGGTACAGACAGACAGATGGACAGACAGAGAGAACTACAGCGGGTAATGAAACGTCGACATTCATCAAAATCTTGAGTTCAATTTTTGTTACGATCACAATACTCTCTCTACCTGTAAGGTAGCCAGAAAGTAAAAAAGAATGACTTAAGATAATTAATTGAGAAATTATGACTTTTTAGTGAATGTTCTAAAAATAATCAAGTTCTGGGCTGTTTTTCTCTAAAGACTGCACTGAGCCTTGTTCCGGGAAGAATATTTTAGGGTGTGGCAGAATTTCAGTGTGAAAATGGCTGCGTACACATTAAAAGTATTATAAAAATAATAAAATAGCTTATAAGGCAGAGCTGGAATCACACTTATACTGATTACTAGAGAAATTAAAAAATCCATATGAAAAACATTTTTATAAACACGTGGTTTTAATTTATATGTATAGTATGGATTAAAAAAAAGTGATGGAATTAATCGATCCTATCTTAAGAATGTTATGAATCCGATTTGAGTTTATTATTTGTAAAGATGGGAGTGCTACATTTTAAAGTTTATAAAGGTCTCCAGGTACCTCTCTAAAAATTAGTGTTTTGTTAAGAATTTAATTTCTGGCAATATCAAATCTATTCATATATATTGCTTTCGGAATATTTCAATAGACAGTGGCCTTTAATTGTATCACGGAAAGATAATTGTCGCCATTAATATGCTTAAGACTACTTGCACTCAAGTATTAAAGAATATTTTTGAAATACTTTGGTCATGGTTAGTATAACACCCAAATTTGCACCGATAAGTTACTATGACAACATTATAGGATTATTTGTTAAATAGAAAGCTGGACAAAAGCTCCTCAAAGACAAACATTAAGTGTTTAAATCCTTTTAATAAAATAAAATCAATTCAGAGGGGTGTAAAATGGCAATGAGTAGCACAGTGAACTCAGCTTTAGGTGCTGACTTCATTATTAATTTTGTAAATAAACTATAATTGATCTTACCATCCAATATACCATGGTTTGGTGCCGTCTAGCATGAGTGCGCGATCCTCGCTCATGTTAAAAACTTCTCGCAGATGCGTAAACTCTGTATCGTATGGGAAGAACTGGCAGCCTAACTTTAAGCTCCAATGTTCCAACTTTCGTTCGTACAGGCCCTTGAAAAACTGGTAGCTAAACTTATGTTGGGCCGTCCAATTACCCATAGCATCCATCACCACAACTGGTCTGCCAGTGTAAGCGTATCTGAAAACACAGATTTTATATATAGGTTACATGTTTATTCAGGTACATAGGCCCTACTACACTTGGAGTATCAGCGTGAGGATTTGCTCCTTAATCCTTGCACCTTTAAACACTGCACTATAACCAAATAATATTCATACTTAACCAGTAATTTAGCATAAGTATCAAAAACAAAACCCCCCACTAGTAAAGGGAAAGTGTCGATTCTGGCCCACTCATTTGCATAATGGGGGTGGATGGGGGATGTCTGTTTTTCCCTGCG
>CABFOW010003691.1:35798-60378 GCA_902141385.1 Timema californicum | reverse complement strand
CCCCCCACAAAGATTCAAAACTCGATAGTCCCGCCCAGGGAAATCCAGTTTAAAGAGAACTTAATACCTTAGAGCCAGTGAACTACTTTGCGGTTCTTTTGACACTTAGATTAGGTGATTAATAACTCATGTGTTAAACGTAAAAAACAAAAGCCTTTTTTTAAAAAAAGCAATCAATTTAATTGGCAATTAAAAATATGTCAACAGCAAGTCATGCACACTGAAAAGATTGATGGATTGATATTTTTTATTCAATTTAAATTATTTGGCCGTTTAACTGATAAGAATTGTAATATGTTACAACCCATTTTTTTCTTTCTTCATAAGGGACTCTAAATCACTCGTTTCATCCATTGCTGATGTTATATTTGATGCCTTTATCCGTGGTTCGGTGACGGGTCTCTCGGTCTCTATGACCACACAAACCAAGACATTTATGTTAGAGGCATTCAAATTATATAAGCTAGCCCCAAAACTATAACACTACTGAATTAATTTAAAACTTAGTAATCGTATTCAGAGGAAAAAATCACCTGAGTCACTATCTTACTAATTCAAATCAAAAGGTTTCTAGTAAGACTAGCGATAGTTTATACATTTATAAAATAAAAATATCATCTCCCCCCAATAATCCTATAGTCTAATTTAGATAGGAATTAACTTTATAGACGGAAAAAAAATCACTAAAATTGTTTTAATATAGTTATTATTTATTAAACTTCTGATATTTTAAAAATATAAACTGTCACTTTTAAGAGATATTATTGATAACTATTAAATAATATTAATTATAATAAAGTTAAATGTTGTCAATGTTGACAGAAAAATAAAGTTTGTATTTGCGTAAAGTATCTCCATAAAATAATCTTAACTTATGTGATCAGGTTTTCAGGACCTTTACATAAAATAAGGCATGCATTTCAAACCTACTGTCTGCGGGTCACTTACGGCCCCCCGAGTAAGCTATGTTCTGGCTGACAGCTCAAATTTAATTACTTCAAAATTGTAGAAGTAAACAACAAATCAGGCTCTTGTAGCTGACGTAATTATTTATTGCCCACTAACATTCATGTAGTATCTAGAATCATATCGTATGAAACTACTTGCGTAGTCTATATATATGTATGTATATATTTATATATGTATGTATTTATTTATATATGTGTATATGTATGTATTTATATATGTATGTGTATATGTGTGTATATATAAATGTATATATATATGTATGTACATATTTATGTATGTATGTATTTTTATATGTATGTATTTATATATTATTATTATTATTAGAACCACGTCTTACTACCCGTTCGGGTTATACGCATATTTATATATGTATATATGTATGTATTTATGTATGTATGTATTTTTATATGTATGTATTTATATATGTATATATGTATGTATTTATGTATGCATGTATTTATATATTTATGTATTTATATATGTGTATATGTATGTATTTATATATGTATGTGTATGTGTGTACATATAAATGCATATATATGTATGTATTTATTTATATATGTATTTATATATGTATATATGTATGTATTTATATATGTATGTATGTATTTATGTATGTATGTATTTATATATGTAGGTATGTATTTATATATGTATGTATTTATATATGTATGTATTTATATATTTATGTATTTATATATGTGTATATATGTATGTATTTATGTATGTATGTATGTATGTGTATAGGTTACTATATTTAGGCATTAAGTATTATAAGTATAATTTATGGCCCACGGTCAATTCCCCAAAAACATGCGGCCCTCAGTCTGGTAAAGATTGTAAATGCCTGATCTAGGGGTTATCAGCACCTGGGACAACACTTTTAACGAGCCCTGCCTCGCTCCCCACCCCGTGAAGACTAAGGGTCGTATATATAATCTAGATTAGAGAGTGATATAACCTCTCATTAAACCAGAGCTGATTGCTAATTGGTATTGGGAAGATGGGACTCGCAGACGCTTGAAACTAAACTATACACATGGGCCTAGGTAACTTCAACTCCGCCGGGGTTCAAATTGGAAAAGCCTACAAAGGCGGGTTGGGGGGCTTAGTTAGGGATGACGCCTTGGAGGCCTTTTACACATCACTAGGACAGGTTATATGAGATGTATCCTTAAATTTAAATGAAAACTTAAATAATAAATTAAACATAAATATAGTTTCGACTTTTCTCTTTCGCTGTGGGGCTACAGTGTAATTTAAATAGGAGTAAACATATCTAACCACTAGAAAAGCTACTAAATATACTTTCACGTATTCATAAGTCAAGTCATGTAGTTTTACCTGTTACTTATGATAGATATAAATAATGCCTCTAAAATAAAAGTAATACTATAGTAAAATGCCTTCAATATATATATATATATTTTAAGTATGGCGTGTTACTACCCATCCAGTTTATAAGCTTATGTACTAATTACGCTAATGGTTTTAAGGATTAGGAAGGTTATGTTAAAAGGGAGTATACCCACATTTTCTTGGAGGGAGAGTGAAAAACAGTTTTGGAAGAAAAAAAACTCGGTACGCTCAACCCAGATTCAAACCCCGATCTCCCCGTCATCAGCAGTCTAGTCTACCACGAGAGTAGCGCGTTAGACCAGGCGGCCACCGAAGCGGGTGCCATCAATTATTGATCGCAAAAAAAGTTTGTATTTCATAAATGGTCCCTACTATGAAAATTGAGCTGTACTTCAGAATGTAATAAATGCTGCTCAGGCCATCAAAACATTTCTTCACGCAGTGCTGTAAAATTATGCGAGTTAATGATGGTGACCAAACCCTTCCTTCACCTCTGACTCTGAATGTGGGGAATGCCCGGCCTCCACCGTGGTTCGGATTCCACGTTAAACTGTAGGTCCTCCCTTTCATCTCCCAATCACCCTACCATTACACATTAGCGTAAGTGTGTATAACCCGAACGGGTAGTAAGACGCGGTGATAATAATAATAATAATAATAATGGTGACGATTTTAACAACCGCATCTAATTTTGACTTTAAGATCTTATGGTATGGTTTTTTCCCACGGCCATCCAATTTCAACTATTTAGTTCATTCATTTGATGTGCCGCCGATTCGTTCAAACACCTTCGTGGGCCCCACTTTGAATACCCCATATCTAGGCCATTTAGAAATAGCTGATAGTTTTGTAGTTTGAATATGTTATACTATCAGTAAGATTATTTTTAACTAGCATAAGTGCCCAAGGTAATCACGTAATTCATTACGCGGCTACCATGGGGAAACACTTTTCTTTTGCTTCAAGCAGAGATTTTAAAAAAACTCTTTTTTTTCTCTTCCAAACCAATTTTTAATAAATAAAAAAATCTAATAAAAAGTTTTAAATTCCAGCTTTGACATGCAAATTTTTGTGCTAAGGAACTTCTAATTTTACAATTTGACCTTTCAGTGAGGTAGATATCGCATAATTACCATGACAAGCAGGCATACAGACAGACAAACTCTTCGTTTTATTAATATAGATTAATTATCTAACATTAAATTGTATAGAACATAGATCTAAATCAGTATACTACTTATATATCTAAGTAATTTAAGAGCACGTATCAACCCACATATATCTCTAACTTAGATAGGTGTAGGTAGCACAAGCTCGTTTTCAGTATTCTCCTTTTTTTGAAAAGAAAAATTCAATAAAAATGAAATCAATGAAACAGTCATATTCTAAAGAATACATAAAAATTGAAAGAGCTGCTAAACTGTTCTCAATGTCGCCGATGTCAAGTTAAGTATTGAATAAAATTGCACCTTTACACGTTTTATGGTTCGATTGTAGGTAAATCGACCAATTAACGACAACAAATCGATTATTGGTATATTATTTCCCGTACTCCACGTATTTATTACCGTCTGGGTGGTATTCTTACAGTATATTGATGGGTAAAGCATGATGAAGGTTGGGTTCAGTGTAAATGTACCCGTATTTTCTGGTAGGAAGAGTGAAAAAAACCCACTCACGATCCCATCCTAGATTTGAACCTTGAGCTCTCCATTACCAGCAAAAGTTTTACGTCTTTGTACTTTATGTCTACCGATATGGGTTTTATATCTAGTAGGACAATGCCAAGCACAAGTAGGGGCCTACTAACATATTTCAACTAGCAGTGTGGACCAAAACTGTGGTACTTAGATTTGAATGGTGTTTAAAAAAAAACACCCAATGCATCTATAGTAGGATTCTGGTAATAGAACATTTTAGAACATATAAATATATAATAGATATGTCACGATTTATGTTTTTCTTGATTTCAATTCCTCAATATTAAGAATTTCATTCCGTTTCTATACCTTCAAACTCACATTAAATTATGTTATTTATTTATATACTTTACCGTATTGTTTGAAAAAACAACAACTAAAAGTGTACATAGAGAAAAAAATACTTAGACAAAACAGCTATCTTTGATTTTCGCGAGATCATTAGAACACAAATGAAATTAGGTAGAGTACATTTAAATTTGCCGCTAATAAAATGAGACGACTAAAGATGTAATTAATAATTGTTACAATAAAAAATAACCAATTCTGAATAGGCCTACTGCTATTTCGTTTGATTACTATCAGAACTTGTGTTTACTGGTTTATTAAGAGCTAATAATCGAATTTATCGAAGTATTGAGTTTTCTTAAGGCGGGGATGTAGGTAGGTAACGCGAGAAAAGATCAGTATTTTTGCAGTTTTTATAACAAAACATTTTTTTTTTTGTCAAAATAAATAAAATATAAAATATTTCTTCTATACCAGCATAGAGTTTATCTTTATTCACATGGTGATACAACAGTTACTGAATGTCTGTCAAGGGTGTCCTGGAATTCAATGAAAATATTTTATCTTCATTTAAAAAGTTTGTAATCTAAATCCGCTATCCTCATGACAGATATTCAGTAAGTGTTACTATCACCATGTGAAGAAAAATAAATTCTCTATTTGTAGAAATGCATTCGTTTATTTATTTTCACAAACAAAAAAAGTTTTGTTATAAAATAAAAAAAAACTGTTTTTTTCTCGCGTACCCTACATACCCACCTTAATTTGTATTCTTGGTCAACATTTGTACCCATAATATATTACCATGGTTATTTTGTAGGGATTTAACAAAATTGACAGCTACCAATCCCACGATTTGACGTATTAAGACGTGAAGAGAAGATCTAATTACTTTTATAGCTTTCAGATAAGATTATTTACCGTGAAAATAAGACTGTAAATGTGAATCAAACGAGCCTAGAGGCACGTCTGGTACAATATCCATGCACCTGTTGGGAAGGATATGATATATAGAACTATGGCGGAACTTTTATGAACTCTCTCATAAGAAACCTAGTAATCTGATCCTCATTTCCACCCCTCGTGAAAAAAAAAACTGAAAAAAATAATTCCCCGTGTAATGTAGATAATGTGTATGGTAGGGCGGCGACCCGAGCACGCAACGACCCCTACTCCAAGTGACGGTATCGCGGCAAATAACGAGGACCACCCAACCCTCGTTCCTAATTAGGAAACAAAGGTAATTTATACAGCAGCAGGTACGAGGCATGATCTCATTAAGTTATTCCTCTTGTTGCTAGTGGTGGGAGGACCCAAAGGAGTGGGTGGAGGGGTGGGGGAGGTATATATTCATCAAAAACCAGTCGAGAGCGTGTGTGTCACCCCTTGAATAACGGAAGAATGAGAAACGAGGTTAAACAAGAATCATGCGTCACCGGTAGGGCTGCCTTTACCCCCCTCCCCTTCCCCATTGCGTCTTACTACCCTTTCTGTATATACCTTTTGTTATTTATGATTTGTTATCACTGCGTCTTAGCAAGGCCGTAGTCAGAGGGGGGGGGTTGGGGGTTCAAACCCCACGCGAAATTTTATGAACAAAATGCATATAGCTTTATTTATTGTTCAAACAATATAAAAATTAAGATACAAATACAAATTATGGGGCTGTGTTACCATAAAAAGCACTTCAAAGAGCTTCTAGAGGTGTTGAATATTTAAAAATTTTCCTAGCCTTTGGCATTTTGGTGGTTATTTTACTATTAAAAAAAAAGACTTCACAGAGCTTCAAAAAGTGTTTAGAATTTAGAAATTTTCCAAACCTTCGGCCACCAGGGGATTTCTTCATCATCGGCAGTTCATTATTCTGCCAAAGCGACGCCTCGGACCAGGGCTGTCCAACCTTTACCTGGCTGAGGGACGCATAAGTTCTTAAGGAACTGTCCGGGGGCCACACATGACATTTATAAGAACCAATGCTTGAATATAATTTTAAAATAAGAGCCTGATTTGAATATTATCCGTGCAGTTTGAAGTATTTCAATCTGATCTGTCTCAAACTCGAGGACCTCTGGTTGGACATGCCTGCCTTAGATCATTCTGCCACCGAAGTGAAATATAGGATTTTTTAGTAACATTGAGTAGGGATAAGGCATATTGAATTCAGAGGAAATGTACCCACATTTTTGTGGATGAGTGATCAACTATTTAGGATGAAACACTTTCAGTACATCCATCCTATATTCAATCCTAAATATCCTGGACACCAATAAACCAGACTAGATGAACCTGACAATTAGTCTTCGTATCCACCAATGCGGGTATCAGCAGAGTTTGGTGAGCTATTCAATGCCTTCCTTGGAGATGAAGGCATTTTTTCTGCAAAGTATAATGTTTGGTCCTCTCCATGCTAACAAAGTTACTTAATAATACACGCCTAGACTACAGCATTTAAGTGCCTGATAGTTTTATTAAGAAACTTACATAGGTGCACACGCCGGTTAAGGCATCCAACTCGTCTTATTTGTCGGTGATAAGGTGCCCGGTACTTAGTCCATGGCAGAATGTACTATCAGTTGTTTTTCATAAATGGTTTTGCACTCTCATTCCACTTAAATGGGGGTACATTTAATCTAAAACTACCTTTATCATTCGTACCTCAATAGTTTAAGAATGCGCTTAGACTGGATGGTATGTTAAACTCACCCCCTAACCACCCCACAAAAAAAAAGTAGAAAAGGTGGTTTATGAAATATCAAAAGTGTTACTAGCTCTACTTTCATGTATTCATACACCCAATAAAATTATCTGCTGCTGTCAATTTTAACAAATATTATTAAAGTTGATAAAATATTAATCTTATAAAGCTGCAGTTCTTCAATGTTGGCTGCAAATAAATATGTTTGTATTATCTGAAACACTGGTCTGCAACCAGTCGTGCGATCGATCGGTAGATCCAGAGGCAATTTTCAATTTATAGCGTAAGACAACTACGTCTTCATTAAAAGTAAATCGTTGAGTACTTTCAACTCGCAAATAATATCTATCAAGTACGGTGCTTTCAAATAATAATTTGGTGTGACCAAAATTACCTTGATCGGTCACAATCGGTATGTTTTAAAGAATGTATATCGTTTAATATGAACATGTACATTTTATTTATTCTATATTTTTTAATAGAATGGTGGGGACATAAATATTCGAGGAAATATTGGATTAATTGAACAAAAATATAAGATGGTCGTTTAGACGGAAAAAAAATTATAGTAGAGAAAAAATGGGTGATTTAGGGAGCTTTTATATTGTAGGAAAAGTCGATCGTGGTCCAAAAAATGTTGCCGACCAAACCTTCCTAGTAGGAAATTTCGAGGTTTCTATGACAATCCTCACTTACATAATTCCCTTTCTCTCTCTCTACCTGTTCCATACCACCAACACCACCAACACCACCAACACCACCACCACGAAGGAAAGGTGTGGATGCCATCACTCCCAATGACCATTTAGTTTTGGTAAAGGACTGATCAGTTTGAGAGTATGGTTTCCTAGCAGAGAGCAAGATCTGGGTGGAAAGGAAGGAAAGTGTTTGTAAACTCCGTGTACAGTCCAATTTTCATCCGAGAGCCTTTTAGAAAAATACAAACATACAGTTTGTGGCCAACATGAAACCACTTCATTATATTATAACGGTTGTTTTATACGTAGGGTGACAAACAATGTGTCAAATAAATAAGTGTTGAGAAGAGCGGGTGAGAAGAGAACCATCTCAAATGTGATTCTTCTGTACATAGCCAAATGGATCAGACATATCCTTCGGAGGAACTGTCTTCTGTGCGGCGTCATAGAAGGAAAGGTTGAGGGAAAGAAAAGCTTAAGGTGGAGGAAGAATCAAATATTGGATGACTTGAAGGAAATAAGAAAATTCTGAGAGTTGAAGGAGGAGGCGGAGGACATGGTACATTGGAGGTTAAAGTTCACTGACAAAATGAATGTACTGTCGTAGGACAGAACACCCGGTAATAATAAATAAAGTATTGATACATTTTATCAAAAGTAGTAGCTGAAGATTACATGACGGGGAGTTTGAATAATAATTATGTTTATAGATGTCAGATAGAGGCTCTTACTTTTGAAAATTCAACTGTAAATATAGAGAGTTGTGCGACGTGGGGTCAGGACTGGCTCGAATTCTATTTTTAAGAGCACATCTCACGACTGATTAACCGGTAATTTAGATACAAAATTACACTTGGACCAAAAAATGTATCGAAGTGAGATTTTTTCTATATTCGTCAATTGATAACTGCAAAATAGTTTATTTTATTTAAATTATTGGTTTTTTAATTTTACCAATTTTTAAAAATATATTAAAGGGGATTCCCTAGTCTCAATCCCACTGTTCTTTTATATATGAAAAATAAAACCGCATTACGATGTGGCGTCTGATTTGAGCTGTGTCACCTATCTAAGTTAGGTGTTATTCAAGAAAGGGGAGTGGAGGGCTGAAATGGGAAAATAAAACTATAAAGATGTAAGATTTCTAGCACTTCCTTCACATTATTTTCTCGTAACGTCTGCCTGACTGTCTTTGGTTCAGTCATAATAAATAAGACCTTATTTATAATTTACGTCTATCCCTGAATGTATTGACGTTATTAATAAAAAAAGTTCCAGCTGTCATAAAAAAAAAAGTGGTGTTCATTGATACAATTATTTTATTCTGTGAACTGGCTTTTAACGAGATGAATGCTGATGAAGTTAAGTTTATTAATATTCGTAGGATCATTCATAGAAAATGATAAAACAAAAACAAATTATTATGGGTCCATCCTAAGAAGACACACGTCAGTTTTTTCAAACCATGTTTCCTAATTTTAGTCATTTATTACTAGTAACATATTTAGTTCAATGCTTTAGGTGTTTTAAATAGTATATTTTACAATGATCCTTAACAAAAATAAATAATAAACTTTCCTACACCCTATTGTTAAAAACGTACGAAGTCTTGGACCCAAAATGAAACAAGAAATCAGTCGTGAAGTAAACACAAGAATTACAAAGACTGACAGAAATTCAACCGGTTGAGTCGAGAGAGACCTGTCTTGACTTGATTTGACTGGATTGGATTGGACGTGACGTATTCAGTATGCAGACATTCGGTGCTCCTTCGTTCGAAACATTGTTGAAACAATCAGCTGGATCTAGAAGAGTCTGACGCGACTGGACTTGAGTGGTGGACTGGACTGTTTCGGTGTGAGATAAGCCTAAGATTAGTATACTTCATTTACGAAGTTTGAACAAAAAACAACAACAGGCAATTCTCCGATCAAATCCATGCGGGAAAATAGTGATAAACAATCAACCCTAAATTTCTACAGAATGTTAAAGGAAAGAGGAGAAAGAGAGAGAGAAACCACAAAACTTGTAACCAATAGGGAAGGAGGAGGGGAGGGGGGAAAGCGGGTCACCAAACTGTTTGTGGCATGTGGCACCGCCTGCCAGACCTACACACAGTCTCCGAATATTTCCCGCCTTTTTTTCCCTCCACCTCAATTTAGTGTTCTGCGAACTATAACCTAAACCTCTAGAGTGGAAACAATCGACATACTACCCTTAGAGAATTCGTCAAATATACGGCAAACAGTACCAACATTTTATGCAATCGGCGTCACTTTTTCCTCCAATGACGTAACATTGGGAAATAGGAAAAGAATACAGTCGGGTGAATTAATGCTATTACTCAGTAAGTTATTACCATATCACCTCCTTTCAAGGAATGTCAAACTTTGAAAATACTAAACCTAAATTGTACCAGTTTTTCTCTATAGGTGTGTACTTGGTATCTTAACTTGCATATTGTA
This sequence comes from Timema californicum, assembly GCA_902141385.1. Lineage (NCBI taxonomy): Eukaryota > Metazoa > Arthropoda > Insecta > Phasmatodea > Timematidae > Timema > Timema californicum. Next base: position 50,204 of record CABFOW010003691.1, on the reverse strand, counting down.
AAACCATTTAGGTTGTTCCAAAACAAGGTGTTTAGGAAGATATTTGGTCCAAAAGGGAGGCAACTGGAGAGAGGAGGAGGTTACATAATTATGAGTTGAATAGTTACATCCCAATATATTGTTAGGATAATCAAGCCTCGTAGATTACAGTGGGCAGGACATGCAGAGTAAATGGAAAATTCTAGAACCTTGATCAGGGTATTGACGGGCAAACCCAATGGGAAGAGACCATGGGGGAGAATAGACACAGATGGAAAGAAAACATTATAATAGACTTGAAAGAGAGGGAGTGTAATTAGGAGGACTGGATAGAACTACCTCAAGATAGAGATAAGGTGTAAAGAGGTGGACTGGTTGCAACTAGCTCAAGATAAGGATAGGGTGTAAAGAGGTGGACTGGTTGGAACTAGCTCAAGATAGGGATAGGGTGTAAAGATGTGGACTGGTTGGAAATAGCTCAAGATAGGGATAGGGTGTAAAGAAGTGGACTGGTTGGAACTAGCTCAAGATAGGGATAGGGTGTAAAGAGGTGGACTGGTTGCAACTAGCTCAAGATAGGGATAGGGTGTAATAAGGTGCAATGATTGGAACTAGCTCAAGATAAGGATAGGGTGTAAGGAAGTACACTGGTTGGAACTAGCTCAAGATAGGGATAGCGTGTAAAGAGGTGGACTGGTTGGAACTAGCTCAAGATAGGGATAGGGTGTAATGAGGTGCACTGATTGGAACTAGCTCAAGATAGGGATAGGGTGTAAAGAAGTTCACTGGTTGGAACTAGCTCAAGATAGGGATAGGGTGTAATAAGGTGCACTGATTGGAACTAGCTCAAGATAAGGATAGGGTGTAAAGAGGTGGACTGGTTGGAACTAGCTTAAGGTAGGGATAGGTGGCCTACTTTTGCAAGTGCGGCAATAAACTTTCTAGCTTCTATTGCCATAGAGTAAGTAATTATAACGTAACATTTTGTATAGTATTAGGCCTTCATGACTCCATTTTGGTCCTACGCCATAGAGATGATTATCATTTCCGTTGCAGGGTCAACGGCTAGGTATGTGCGGTCTATATTGTAAAGCCTCCTACCAAAACATTCAACACTTCAATAGGTTTAAAACAAATTTTGTACGTATAGGTATGAAAAATTAAATTACAACTTTTTATTTCAATTATTTGATTCTATTCTTTAATAATTGCGGAAAAAAGAATCGATGTATACGATGCATCTCAGTCCTCTGAATAGGTAGAAATAATCCATTAGTAACAACTAACTAATCGATTTTAGCCGTGTGTTAAGGACATAGACTAATTCAATTAAATAAATGAAAGCTAATACCTGAAAATGGGAATCGACCGGGATTCTTGACTTAGCCAACCAATGTTATATTGAGGTTCAACTATAGCATCAAGCAGCCGACGACTTCCACCGATCCATCATATACTCTGACATAAACTATGAGTAAAGAATAATTATTCACAGGGGGAAATTCCTGTACAACCCAATGGTAGAGCATAAGTGTACAAAACCAGAGCTGTCATGTTCGATTACCGCGTCCATACGTAAATTTTTCAACTGATTTAACTTAATTCAAGTCTCAAACCAAAATGTCCATCGAAAGTATCTAAGAGATCCCCCTGTAGGGAGATGGAAGCAAAATAAAGGGCATGGTGTGAACCGAAAGGGTCGCAGACCTCCCTTATATACCTTCATATAAATAATAACAAATTTAGTTAAGTACCGTTCCTACACTGCCGATTAGATGGATAGATAGTGATGAAGAATTGTAAGTAAACTCAAGAATTACCCCTCTTGTTGATATTAGAAATAGCGAGGGGCATATGTTCATCAAATACTAGTTAAGTTAAAGAGTGGGGGTTCAGACCAGTTGCTTACATCCACACACATACCTTCCAACGAATAGAAACACGCAATACCTCTAATAGCCAAGGTCATTATCGACCACGCATCCCCCTCTAACGTTGCCCGGTTATTGGTTTCGATTCCGGTCGGCTGATGCAAGTCGGCTGAAGCAAGTAGAGATCTTTGATTATATTTTCATTGGTTGATGCTTTGTATTATTATTATTATTTAGCACCGCGTCTTACTACCCGTTCGGGCTATACGCTTTAAGTTCTAATTACGCTAACTGAATGGGAATTGAGAAGGTTGAATTAGAGGAGGTGAACCAGCATTTGCGTGGTGGGAGAGTGGAAAACCATTTAGGAAAAACCACCCCTAGTTCAACCGACCGAGATTCGAACCTCGATCTCCCCGTCCTCGGCGGTCGAGCTCAACACGAATAGTGCGTTAGCCGACTACGCCACCGAGGTGGGTTGATGCTTTGTAATCTTAGTCGTCATGTCGATTACATAATTTTGAAAATCCTTGCCATGAACGGAGATTTTATTTTTTCTAACACCACCTCATACCTGTCCAGGGTATACGCATACATACTAATTACGCTAATGAATTATGGATAAGGAAGTTTGGATATATAGGAAGTGTACCAACATTTGCATTGTAAGAGAGTGGAAAACCATTTTGGTAAACATCTCTGTACACCCTACCAAGATTCAATCCCCGATATTCCTGTCATCCGCAGTCTAGTGTATTGCAATAGTTACGCCTTAGATCATGCAACAACCGAAACATATAAGGGATTAATTAAATGCGGATATCCCGAAAGGGGTACATAAATTTGTGAATTTACGATTAAAAGTGACTACATCTATTTTCACGTACGTCAAGTTATGTGATCTGTAACTGCCACTTTTGATAGATATTATCAATACCTATGAATAACACTAACATTATAGTAAAGTTTTGTCAATGTTGACCATAAAAAAATATGTTTGTATTTTATAAAAGGCGATCAAAATGTCCATACATAATAAAATCAACCTACAGCTTCGTACCTTCGCCAGAACTGATACATTTTTTTTTACCGTTGGAATCAAACCAACCATCAGAGGCTCAGTCGCCACAAGCAAAAGTTATATTGATATAAGAAAAATCAAATGAAGTTTTTGACTGAGGATTGACCGATTTTACAGATTCATAAATATGAAGGTTTGGAAAATCTTGCAACATTTTTTTCTAAATTCATTATATACTTTTCTACCTTCGAGTAAATAAGCCAACAGCAGCAAATACCAAGACAAATAAATATTCCTTCGCATTATTTAAAACTAAAAAGATTACGTTAAATTAATGAAAATGCCACGTTACTATTTGCAAAGAAATGTATAATATGTCTCACTTAAAATAAACGTCCTAAGGTGGAACTTCCTTTATATGTCTTCAAAAATAACATTATTACTTTTAACTCAAAGGCTGTGGTTCAATATAAGACAATGTTTAACAAACTGTGGTACACAAACACTAAGGGTTCGCGACGGTTTTAAATGGGTATGCGATCTTTCACAAGTTTTATTAATCATACAATATTTCTTAATAATATTATGTCTGATAAACAAATTAATACATATTTTGACGTGAGGTCAAGCAATTTTATTCTATTACTGTCGGTTTACCACTAAATCTTTGTTAAAAATTTTAACAAGGCTTATAATTTATAAAATATCAAGCTTGTTTTATTTTTTTATTTACGAAGTGAGGGAAGGGGTACGTTGTTTAAGCCATGGCACCGAAAGGGGGTTAGGGGGTGTGACTGGAAAAGTGTGTGCAACATTGACTGATCTAAGGGAAAGTTGTTCATGAAAAGTGCACTCGTATTATTGTATAGTGGAAATGAGAAAATCACATTACTAAATTAGATATGAAAAACGTGTTTCCTACCTAAATTTTAACCAAGATTTTCCAGTCATCGACAATCCAGCCTATTGGGAGACTGATGTCTGAGACCAGAACCAGATATTTGGTCTCGACGACACCCACTATTAGGATATCAGAAATATTACCAGCCGATTATATTTTTCAATAGAACTAGTAACACCACCACATCCAGGACCCCAACCGGCCTCGTGGTGTAATGGTAAGGGTACCTAGCTACGAGTTTAGGGGTTCCGGGTTCGAATCCTAGCTGGTACCCTGGGTATCTTTCTCGAAAAAGAAACTACCTCAACTGTCACCAGTGTTTGGTTGATTAGGCTTATGTTAAGAAGTGTTTACACTGGTTCTACACCCTCGTACTCACTATCACCATCACCATCACCACATCTCATAGAGACATGGAAAGGTTGTACGATTAGTACATTCAGGCGTCCCCTGGGCAGCGGTACATTAGTACAGGCTGATATTTCCACTACTGGGCTACAATTGATGTAGCCCCAAGGTACAATATTATAATTATATTATATAGACCCTCAACGTAGCAGATATATTATTTTGTGTGGCATCGTCATGATATGCTTTGTGCAATCACTGTGGGTAATTTGGTGACATAGTCAGATCGGCATAGGAAAAAATCCATCTGATATTTCAAGAGTTACTATATTTATTTAAATTAAATCATAAATCGATAGAGCAGCAACTCACCACAAAATAGTTTCGTAGTTTCTCGTTTGTTTTAAATAAAAGTCAACTTTTATTTGACAAGGTATTGTAAAAGATTACATCTGCCATATATTGACTATATGAGACTCAAGCCATAATAATAATTGTAGTGATAAGTAACTCTGAAGCTTGTATTAATCTTATGTTTGTTAAAATAACTTAAGGCTTTTCAAAAAATGTTCTTTTAAACGTCCAATTCAACTTCTTTAACATAAAAAAAATCAATTAGTCTACTACAATGCATCTATATAGACGAAATATCTCCTTTATTCTTTAGGCAATATCTACGCATGCACTTTTTTTTATGTATGCGCTTCTTGTTCTTAAATTGAATTCCTTGCGCATGCGCATATTATACGAGCCAACATTTTGTTGTATAGATAAATGGGTCGTTCACATATTGCTAATTTACCCTATTACACGCATTTAACATGTTTCGCCAAGCTTTAATTCCTTTTTATCGTGGTTAAAATCTAGTGTTATAATTTTTTTCCTTTGTTAGTTATTTACTATTTGAACAAAATAATTTAACTTGTAGCTTAGCAACAATCTCTTTAAATACTACTTTTCCATTCACCCGAATATCAGGCTTTCTCAATTTTCAGAAATCTCCGGAACGAAGCTAATTTAATCTGAGATCTAAAGAAATGTAATTAACTTTACACTTTAATCTTTTTCAAATTATCTGAAAGATTTAAAATTGATTTTTGTCAATGGAAATAGCGAGCAGACATTTTAATTAATACGCCTTTTTTGATCTCAAAGCCAATATTTTTTTATTTTTTTAACTCATTATTTAGGCCTAAATGTTTTCATGCTGACATTATATAAGCTAAATTCTGTGTATAAGGGGCCAAGATTTATTTTCATCGTACCTAAATATAACGTTCGTATTTTTATTGGGGAAATTTAACCTATTCTTTCGGGAACAAATTATATCAGCGCAGGGCAGATATGGTAAGATTTTGGTAGGAAAGAACTTTAAGAAAATACTATCGGAAATATATTAATGGTTTGTGGTCAATTCCGATAAAATTATTATTATTATTATATTAGTGTTATTATATAGGTATTTATAATATTATAGATTTAAAGCATCAGATAAAGATCACATGACTTGACGTATGAATATGTGAGAGTAGATCTAATAACTTTTTTAGATGTCAGATATATTCCTTCCTAAGAGAATTAAAAAAATATCCTCAAATTGGGTCTTCCCCGTCCATAATAAAATAAAATTGTGCTACAGCACTGTAAATTATTACTTACTCAGACAAAAAAAAGATATAATTTTACGTTTTAAATCTAATAATCGAGTTTACTGCGTTTGATCTTTCAATATTATTTCCATTTATTTACATCGATAATATTCACCTGATTGGGAATCCATAGGTCAAAGGAGGGAATGTTGTGATGCACCCCTGGAGGAGGGGTGGAATTTGGGAATGTGTCGATTCAATGTGAATATGGGGGGGGGGGGAAGTTGGCAGAGGGGAATGTAGGGGTGTGAGTCTCATTCCATGCTCCCATTTTTATTTTTCATGTTCCACATCTCATTACCCGTCCTGGATATTCACACTAATGAGAAAAGAATGAGGGATGTAGAATTTTTATAATGGATCTACATTTTCATGGAGAGATAGTGGAAAATAATCAAGAAAAACCACCTCATTACATCCAGGTGGGACTCGTACCTCAGTCTCCCTTCCACTGAAACACCAGACAAGACTGAATCCTTTGTCCGTGAGTTTGATAAGCTACCAATTGTATATTTAAAAATACAAATTAAAATATCAAATCACAAAATAATATTTTGATATATATTTTGTGTTGGTGTTAAAGCTATGTATGTTACTGTAAATGTCCTAAGACCAGTAAATTCTAACATTTACAATATCAGTTGGTTAAAAGTCTGAAATATCTTCGAAAATGTTTACAGTTTGAGTTTTAAACATTTATAGAGTCAGGTGGGAGAGAGGATCCCCAATTATAGCTTTTACCAGCACTCAAAAGTAAACCAATAACCTAACCTAACTTAACCTAAACTAACCAAGTCTAATCCAACCTTTACTTCAGTTTCAGACTTGGTTAGTTTAGGTTAAGTTAGGTTATTGGTTTACCTTTGAGTGCTGGCCAAAGCTAGAATTGGGGATCCTCTCTCCCATCTGACTCCATAGATGTTTAAAACTCAAACTGTAAACATATTCTAAGATATTTTGGACTTTTACCAACTGATATTGTGAATGTTAGGATTTACCGGCAAATTTTAAGATTTACCGTTCGTCGGACTTTTACAGTAACATATACGCTTAAAAAGTAATATTTACAGGGACCCTACACGATGTGTCAAGACTGTCAATCTGACTCTACAAGGTCAGTACTCGCGTCAATATTTACATCAGTCCCAGCTCCTGCGTGCAAAGTGCAGTTAGTGCAACCCACTTCGGCGTCCACATGCTCTAAGACGTCACTCTTACAATATACTATACTACCAATGATGGGGAGATCAGGGTTCGAATCTCTGTCGGGTTGTACTGAGGGTGGTTTTATTTTTACTAAATAGTTTACATATTCACCCAAATGTGAGTACACATACTATAAATTAGATCTTAATAATCCTTAGCCCATTAGTACAATTAGTATAAAGGCGTTTAACTCAAACGGATAGTGAGACGTGATACTAAAAAAAAAAAATAGTAGCTGCATGACGACACAAGACTGGAGTAAACACTGACGAGCACATGTACACAGTCACTTTTACTGTCAGCGTCTCCCACCACTCGCAAGAATGATGGAATGATACTGAATAATAATAATATTTAGCACCGCGTCTTACTACCCGTTCGGGTTATACGCTTTAAGTACTAATGACTCTAATGGATTAGGATAACCCGCATTTGCGTGGAGGGAGAGTGGAAAACAATTTAGGAAAAACCACCCCCAGTTCACCCGACCGAGATTCGAACCTCAGTCTCCCCGTCCTTAGCAGTCAAGCTCAACACGACAAGCGCGTTAGCCAACTACGCCACCGAGGCGCGTGAATGATACTGATCACATCAGTATTTTCTTCAGTCCTACCAATAGTCCACCGATACTGCCCCTAAACGATCATTATTACTGTCATTTTTCAAGACTGACAATATGACTGATCGTATAGGGGGTATATTATAGTTTGTGTTGTCTATTATATTTTTTATTACATATTACTTTAAACCTATTCTACCTATCCTTACCCACTGCAGGTTTTATTCGTCAAAATATCAAGTCAACACGAGCCCGGATTCACTACAGGGTGTCATTCTGATACGAGCTCAAGTAACTAAATGACGCAACTTTGCTCCCAATTCTTTCTCTCTTTCTTTAATAACTAAATAAGGTGCAACCTTGTGACAAAAACAAACGTGACGCCATCACAAACGTAATAATAATAATTTTCTTTCTTTGATCAGTGTGTGTGAAGAATTTACTTCCATTTACAAGACGAGCCTCCGAATGTAATGGCACCGCTTTAGTTAATCCAGGAAGCAGGATTGGGTAGATATTCTACAGAGATGAAAGTTAAAATAAAATATTGGTTTCAGTAGAAGTTTTAGACAAGTTTTGTATATTAATTTCAAATTCGATTTTAAATTAAATTTTCATTTATATAAAGGTTAAATTAAAAACTAGAGATTAGTGCCCCTGGCTTGAAAAAACGCATTTAATATTTACTGAAAAGTTAAATATATATATATATATGTATATATATGTATAGATACACTTTTAAACATATAAATCTACTCAAACAACGCTCCTGTAAAAAGGTTAAATCTGTCATTTTAAAACAAAACATATATACTTTACGGGTCCAACGCTCGGTACGTGGCCTCTAATTCAAGCCTCCATGAGCCCAACACCGGAATGTGTCTAAAATACTACAGACACTCAAATTGACTTTCCTTGTGTGATTTTTTTTTCCGGCGATTATACCCGTATATATAATCTCGGAGAGATATTGCACGCGTGTGTCATGGCAGCCGGGGAGACGGACTTGTAATTACGAGGGATGACGAACCAACAACCCGTCCCCAGGAGCTGTCTGTCACGCGATGACACGCTACCGGAGCCGCCTAGCGGACTTCCTGACAAACTACCGTGAATGTTGAAGGGGTGAGTGAGGGGGTATGGTGGGGGTGGGGGTGGAAGTCGGGGTTGGGGAGCATATATATGCGTCACGGGGGCTGACGTGAATAAGCGTCGCGTCCTGTCGTGGTTACCAAAAGTTTCGCGAAAGGGTTAATACAAAAGGCGAGGACTGTCGGTGGGTTTCCCTGTTGTGTGTTTATGTACTGTCACGTTCAATAAATCTTCATCAACAATTTTTATCTGCAAATTTACACGTTGAAAAAAAAATTGCATTGTTTTGGAAAAAAAGGCACTTTACATAAACAGGACTTTTAGAAGTTTGAAACTTAAAATACTTGTATAGTGTAGTTGGCATTGGAAGAACCTTTAAGAATAGTTAAAACAAACTAATGCAGAGTAGCCAACATAAAAAGGTTACAATATTTAGCTTATAGTTATCAAAATCGGCTTGGTGAGAGACAAGGAGAAGATATGGCATGAGGATCAACATTGAGAAGTCAAAAATGATGGTGATTTCTAAAAATGAAACGCCGCTGAAAACCAAAACTCGAAACCAGGAGTTGGAAAACATAGAGCAGTTAAAGTATCTGGGAGGTTTGCAGACAAAGGATGCCTACTGCACAAAGAAAAATAGGTCGAGGATCGCCCTAGGCAAGGCATATTTCAACAAGGAGAGGTTACTGATGACCAACAAGTTGAGTTTGGAACTGAGGAAGAAACTGATGAAATGCTTCATTTGTAACATCGCGCTGTATGAAGCAGAAACTTTGGAATTTTAGGAGGATGGAAAAGAAATACTTGAAGAGCTTTGAATTGTGGTGCTGGAGAAGACTTGAGAAGATCAAGTGGACAGACAGGGGGACAAATGGACAAGTCCTAAGAAGAGTGGGTGAGAAGAAGAGAACCATTTTGGATGTAATTCTTCGGTATAAGACAAACTGGATCGGACACATCCTTAGGAGGAACTGTCTTCTGCGCGACGTCATAGAAGGAAAGGTTGAGCCAAAGAGAAACGTGGGAAGAGGAAGGATTCAAATATTGGATGACTTGAAGGAAATAAGAAAATTCTGGAAAGGGAAGGAGGAGGCAGAGTATAAGTTCATTGGTGGTCCAAGTTCAATGACAAAATGATCTGCCGTAGAACAAAACACCTAATAGTAATGATTATAAACTAGTAATTTATTTATTTATTTCAAATGACAATAGTTCATGAGCTATTATGGCGCAAACTTTATTCTTTTCTGCTTTTAAATCTCTTTGTTAAATAGAAAAAAATGAATGTATAATGCTGAAACTTAGTTCAAAAAAACCTGCATATGAGATGTACACAATAAAACAAGTATAATTTGCAAAAGAAATTCGTTTTTAAATTTATAGACAACTGAAAAGAAATCAAATTACACTTTAGTACTGTTCTATTTAGAGCTTAATGCTTTATTTTATTTTAAATTATATAATGTCATGATTCCAAATTTATCTAGTTTTTGATTTAACTCTAAAATTTATTTTAACTAATGGTCATTGATTGCCCATTGCAAATATTGATTTGAAATGGTTATATGGTTGGTTATAACTGTATGGTTGTGACTGTAGCGAGTGTAGAGTGGTGGCTAAATGTTATATGCAAGCCTTCATCTAATAATATGAGAGGTAGGGGATATTCTCATTTGTTGTTAGCAAATATAAATAAATGGATTGATTATCATTTTAGGTTACTTACAAATTGTGTTTACAAGGTGGAAGAGATTTGTCAATCCTCTCCCCCTCCTCGCTCTGCAGACGCTCCTTCCGGACCCTCAACAACCCTGTGTCATTACACTCACTGCCAGAAGTTTATAGCATCACACATTCTCAGTGAAATTGATAAACGGTCCTGTGGGTGTAGTGGTCAGTGCACCTGGCTAAAAGCTTAGGGGTGCCGGACTCAATTCCCGGTTGGTACCTTGGGTATTTTTTCACGAAAGGAGAGTTACCCCAAGGGTCACCAGGGCTTGGTTGTTTATGCTTAAGTAAGGTTTAAGTGTTTCTACCGATTCCACACCCTCATACTCACTATCACCATCACCTCATCTAATCGGGACATGGAAAGAGCCTCCACGGAAAGGATGTACGATTAGTACATTCGGGCGTCCCCTGGACTGCGGTACATTAGTACTTACTAATGTTTCCACAAACTGGACTACGAATGATTTAGTCCAGACGCGCAATATTATATAAAGATGTTTCCCGACGAATAACTTTAAGAATACATGTATTGACGTATCAATACTTAAAAATAGGTTTAGTAGCTTTTTGATCTGTCCTAATTGAGATACAATTTTACTATACCGAGTCTTAATAACCATTCGGATTATATGCTTGTGTACTAACTACGCCAAATGTTTAAGGGATGAGGAAGGTTACAATTTAGAGGAAATGTACCCGCATTTGTTGGAGGGAGAGGGAAAACCAATTTTGGAGTAACTACTCTCAGTACACCCGGCCGAGATTCGAGCCTTGATCTCCCCGTCATCAGCAGTCTAGTCTACTGCGAGAGTAACGCCTTATCTCATGCGGCCACTAAAATTGGTTGTAAATAAAGTTAAAACATGTATATAATGGGATAGTAAAATTTAGGTCAAAGAACCTTAGTATTGACTTGACAAATCATTATGAACAATATATACTTCTTGAACAGTGATGGGTGACCTGGTGGTCTAGGGTTAAAGTGTTGGACTTCTGTGCTGGGGGTCCGGGGTTTGATCCTCGGTCCCGGCACAGATTTATCTGATTACCAAACCCTTCCTTCTACCTCTGACAAGACGTGTATTAATCACAACTTGTGAATGTGGGGAATGCCAGGCCTCCACCGTGGTTCGGATCTCACGTTAATCTGTAGGTTCTTCATTTCATCTCACAATCACCCTACCAGTACACATTAGCGTAAGTGCGTACAACCCGAACGGGTAGTAATACGTGGTGATAATAATAATAATTGAACAGCGACTTACAATTTTATTTAAATAAATATTAAAAATTAAACGGGTAAGTTATTGCTTGTGAAGATGAAGTTAAAGTTATACCACTTGCATTTGCGCTCTAATATGATTAGAGCCAAGGTATCCCGATTCGAGGGAGGTTGACCATAACCTGAAGTGAAATACCTAAATGCAATTGTCTACGGAGGATGTTTCTGGGAAGCTTGTTCTGTGTCGACTGTACACTAGAACGTTCCAAATCTAAGACGGAAATTATTCCCGATTGTTCTGTCCAATCTGTTGCTGGTTGAATCAGGAAGGTAGTAATTGTTGAGTGCGGTCTCCTGGGTCTATATGTCCAGATCCACTCGCAAATATTAGCATCCATTATTGGAATCTGAGTGTATCTATCTTCCTTCTAACTTTATCCTCCACACCCTCTGTGTTGGGTCGGATCAAAGGCGTGTACACCACGTTTCAATAGCGTCCAGACACTTTCATAACTCACAGATGTCAAATAATGATTCATATCGCTATCGAACAGATATTTATAATATATTAGCAATCCCGCACAGCGTTTACCGCGACCCACTGTGGTATAAAAATTATATAAGCTTCCTCCTCTTCCCTCCTCCCCCCTCCTCCATGGTGCTCGATTTCATTTTGAAACGTTATCTCTGAAATGTCATTCTAAGCCAGATTAAAAATATTTTCTTCAAAAATTTGTTCGAAATAGCCTAATTAATAAGCTAATTAAAGATTTAAAGATCCGGCTTCGAGGTGCATTTCACACACACACACACACACACACACACAGAGACACACTTCCTTACATTATTATATATAGTCTAAGATAACAGCATAAACATGGGTAATGGTTGAGAATATTTCTCTACTTCGACAGTAGACACTCCATTTTCACGTATTTATACATCAGGTAGTATTATCTGTAATTATCACTTTTGATATATTATATTGTTATAATATCCACTTCAGGGGCCGAATGGTCTAAGAAGTCACTCTCCTGTTGAATTGGCCTGCTGAGGACGGGGAAGATCTGGGTTTGAATCTCGGTCAGATATATTGAAGGTTTTTTTTTCTAAAATGGATTCCCACTCTCTTTCTACGCAAATGCGGGTATATTACCTCTATATAATGCTTCCTTCCTTGTAAAATCCTAGGTTTGGCTGTTTGGATACAGCCAACGCCTGAAAGGGAATAGAACTTAGGGATTTAAAACGTCCAATTCTAGGATTGAGCAACAAAAAAAAGTCCATTGGCAGTTTTCGGGCTTCACGCCCAACACACACACGCACGCATTATTATTTTTTTACATCACATCCATCACAATCCGTTTGGGTTGAACGCATATGTACTAATTACGGAAATACGTTAGTAATGAGAAAGGTTAAATTTTCGTGGAGTGTGATTGAAAAATCATTTAAGAAAATAAAACACTCTCTGGTCACCCGATCGGGATTCGATTCTCAATCTCCCCATCATCGTCAACCCATTATATTGAAAATTCAACGTCTTAGACCCCTAGATCAGCGAAGCGGGAAGTAACATTAATAATATAGTAAAATTCCATCAATGTTTACAGTAAATAAAGGTTTGTATTTTCCAAAAAGGTTCTTCATACTGAAATTGGACAGCCCGAACCGAGTGTACGCGCCTGCTGTGATATGTGACCCGCGAGGGGTGTGGGAGGTAGTTTGACGTCACGACTCATAAGTCACGCTCTACGTGCAATTATGTTAATAGTGGTAGCTCGCCTGGCGCTATACATTACAGCGGCGAGGTAGAGAACTGTCGTTGGCGGCGGCGCCCGCGTCTCCTGATTGGCCCAGGGGCATTCTTGATGGATGAGTGCTCTCTCACAGGGAAATTATTGTACTCACTAGTTTTCAACGCCACCATCAATCTCAAAAGACGACTATAAGTTTATTTTATTATTACTTTAATGCAAATATCCGTCCACATGGAGCTCTGATCATTCACAGGTAGGGCAGTGACCTGTAATTTATTTTAATTTATTTTGTAGGTTCCAATGGTGAAATCCCCTAATAAAAGATGCCAAAGATTTTTTTATAACATTGAATTTCTTTTGAAACGATTTAAAATATTTAAATAACATAATTAGAGTAGTAGGAGTTTAATATTTTATAGTACTCAATAATCTATTAGCCTAGAATTGATAAGGAATACAAAAATAATAGGTGTGTGCAAAGCTCCAAGAACTTTGACTTCACTTAAAATATTTATCTTCGACTTAGCTTAGAAATTTTTTTTACGACAGCTACGAAACTACTCCAGTAAAAATATTCGCAGCCAGAATAAACAAATACTTTATATCTAACTTTTTCGCTTTTTGTTGTTATATGTTCAAGAAAACAATTTGCTGTAATTGGATGGTAGTGTAGTTTTTTTTCGTCACAATATCTCACCACCCATTAAGGTTATACGCATTCGTAAGAATTACGATAGTGAGATAGGGATAAGTAAGATAGTATTTTGAGGAAGTGTACCCGCTTTTGCGTGGATGGAGGATGAAAAACCACCTTCAGCACAACCGACCAGGATTTGAACCATCATCTCCCTGTATTCAGTAGTCTAGTCTATTGCGAGAATGATGCCTTACACCATGCGGCCGCACCAAAACAAGTCGTAATTTATTGATGTTTAACTAAATCGTCTCTATACTTTCTGAGATAAAACACTTTTTAAAAATGTGGCTTATAAGCTTATATAAATATTCACACTATAATATTTTTTAAACATAAAACAATTGTTGTTTGTATAAAATACTAGACC
>CABFOW010003690.1:55500-69680 GCA_902141385.1 Timema californicum | reverse complement strand
CCGCTTATTCACCGCTTTTGGGAAACTTAAAAACGAAATTGGGCTTTTTTATTCACCATAAAAGCAGGGCTCTGATTATAAAGTTATTTGGGGTAAAGATTGTTTACACCCGGTTACTTATGATAAAATATTTTGTCATTACACTATCAGAATACACACATGACAACTTTGAATGGAAGTAACAAATATCTAAATGCAACAGGTCTAATCCATCCAAAATTTTATTGCAATTTAATTTTAATAGACTTAGAAGGTTAGTGTAGTTAATTAATTTCTAGCACGTTGTAGTTTAATATGGAAAGGAGTGAGATGTTCAAGGCGTAGTTACTGTAGACTTTATGTTTCGCGAAATAAGTGAATCGAGTGAATATTTTCTAAATTGTTAATTAAATAGTCTTACTATATGGATGGGTGACTTTTTTGTTTTGAGTTGTTAATAACACTGCGAGGTAAGATTTTATTTTGTAGACAAAATATTTCCTCAAAAAGGAACTGTCAACGTTCTTGATTTTGTTATTTTTAATTAATTATAATTATTATGAAATAACATAAAACCTAATATGAAATGGTGAGGAATATGGCCGAATAATATCAAATAAACTTGTTGAGTAGAGCTATTTTTTTAGCAGCACGTCTTACTACCCATTCAGGTTATAAGCCTATTAAGTACCAATTACGCTAATGCATTAGGAATCGGGAAGGTTGACTTTAGAAGTGAACCTGCATTTGCGTGGAAGGAGAGTGGAAAACCATATAGAGAAAACTACCCCCAGTTCACCCGACCGAGATTCGAACCTCGATCTCCCCGTCCTCGGCAGTCTAGCTCAACATGAAACTAGCACATTAGCCAACTAGGTGGGTCAGTTGAATATAGATATTTCATATTATTATTAATTATAAATAATTTTACAATACCGTAAGCCAACAGTAAAATCTTTATTACGGTATGCATCAAACTTTGAATTTTTAAATATGTTTGTATAGGCCTACTATCCAGAACGCTTAATACGCTAATATTTTGCTTAGCCTTGCGATCATTTAGAGTGGTATGGAATTTACATATTCTTTATTAATTCAGGTTTTCCAGGTATTGGAAGAAATAATAATACTTACACCTCTTGAATTCCAGTTTTGTCCTGTACCACAAGAATTATTTTTTACTGTGCCATTCATTTTTGATTGTTCTTCGCGTAATAAATTTGGTTTATTCCACAAGGACAATGCTGTATTCTCGCGTAAGAATGGAGAATGTTTATCTTGGACCGAAACACTAAACAATTCGCGATTAGTTTTAGAATTGTTGAAGGAACCATACTCCAGAGATTTGCTCCTGTTGGTGAAATCTGCAGCCATCGACTTAGCAAATGAACTCTTAAAATAATGAGATGATGACATGTCACAGGCAAAATTTAAATGCAACCTACTTGAATCCCCCATTACAAAAAAAAAATCAAATATTTGAATTTATGTCAATCATGATATAGGCTAGTTGGAAGCATATTTTGTCATGCTTGAAATAATAATAGTAATCATTATAGAACCTTAGTGCGTGGTATGTAACTAAACGAGATTATCAAATAACACAAAACACCCACTTTCATAAACAAAACATATTTTATGGGGTAGTAAGCAAACATAAAACAACATAATCACAACAAATCAAGACACCAAGAAGTTCAACTTGTAACTGGCGGATAAATGTTTCTTAGAAGCGCATGTGCATGCTACAGCAGGATTCACAGTACAGCCAACATAATTTGTCATTTGAATAGAGTTAAGAAACTTGGCGCTAGTTTACAAATAGAAAGATAGATTTTTTTCACAAAAGCATTTATAATAGAAATTTTCTCAAGTAAAAGATTTATTCTCTTTAAAATTAGTAACTAAACTGTTTTGATAAATATTGCATTTGTAATATAAGTTACAGACACAGGATATTTTATTAGTACATCCCAGTTAAGGCTATTTAAGCCTATTATTCTAGATTTTCTCTATTATTTTCTAGACGTGTTTAAATGAGATTATACGTATTACACTATAAAACCTCAATGTGATTATTGTGATACATTATACATAATAGTACAATATTATATTTAAAGATTATTTTATTTTCATTTAGCAGGTTTGAAATTGATGCACATTTCTTAACACAAGGAAAAATATTGGCAAGAAAAACTTTACCGATTTACCATAAACCTCCAATAAATTGGATAACTCTCTTCGAATCATGTATAATACCTATATAAAGCTTTGGGGGCCTCTTCTTTTTATTAGGTGTTCTGTCTCACGATAGGTCCATTTCTTTTGAGTGAGCTTAGACCACCAATGCGCCCTATCCTGTCTCTTCCTTCAGCTCCTTCAAGTCATCCAATATTTTAATCCTCCTCCTTCCTAAATTCCTCTTTCCCTCAACCTTTCCTTCTATGACATTGTACAGAAGACAGTTCTTCATAAGATAGCCACCGAAAAATATATTTACAAAGTACTTTATTATTATTATAGGAACGGCGTTGATGGGTTTTCTTAGGGTACCGGTAGTGTCTAAGACATCACCTGAAGGTCCTATTCAAGGGACAAAGGCTGCTTCTGGAAGAGATTATTGAAGAGTTTAGAATAATGACGCTCTTCAGCTAAAGGTTGACTTTGTAATTTATAATGTATATATTTTTAAAGAATAATGTTGCAAAATAAAACATTGATTCTTTGTTTTTAATTTATTGTAATACTAAGAAAAATATATATTCAAACATATTCTCAGCGGGAGCAGAAGTGGATTTACACTATAGGCCCACCAAGCACGGGCAGCAGCTAATTTTGGATAATATTATTTTAATTTTTTGTTTTAAATAAGTACGCTATTATAATTAGACGATAATGTACAAAATAGAAAGAGAGGGAAGCCGATGAGCAGTTCACCCTGAGAGGTTTCATGTTCATATATTGATAACACTTCCCTTCTTCCTCCCACGAGTGTACATAGTAACTACAATTTGCCCCTTTAAATCATCAACTTGGTTTTTAATTTTACCTTTTTGCTACCAAGGACTTTTTTATTTCATATCTTGGCAGGAAGAAGCTTATTGAACATTTTCGTGGTTAAACCAAATAGTCTTGAGTTATATATGATTTATAACAAAATTAATTTTAAAAAAACTTTCAATATTAAAATAATAATTTTGTAACACTGTAGGACTATTTTTAGAATTACTAGAATAGATATAATTTTCACAACTTTCCAATAGTATGAAGTAAAATCGATCATCTTTAATACAGATAAGACTTGAAGATGGTGTAACATTCACCGAAACATGTCATCATCATAGAAGAATAAATAAATATATATATATATATATATATATATATATATGGAGAAAGGTATAAAAAATTAAAGTTTAACCACATTATAAATTATTACTATTCCTTACCAAATAAATGTGAACATTATTAGAAATGTAAGGTTTTTGTCTCAACGTTATATCTTTGAAACTCTCTGAATAAAACGTAAATTCACTAACATGTGAAATCCGTGATGTTACAGGAAGAAAAGTGTTTAATCAAAAGCACAGAAAGGATTAACATTAATGATTGGATCAGGTCAAAAGGCAATTGAAAGTCAAAATGAAGACTATATAGATATAACATTTGAAGTGATTTATTCAATTATATTTTCCCATTTCACAGATTCATATCTTTAATTAACATAATCACTATTATGTCAATCAAACCAAAAAGAGTATCATTTCTCATGTAACCCTTTTAGTGCCACGCCTATTCCAGAATTCGCAAGAGATGAGAGCAGGAGGCCTGTTAGCTTTTGTGCGCAAATGATGCCAAAGCTATTTCCTCATTTTTGTAAGGGCTTGCAAGAAAATTCGCCAAACCTTTATTTATGAGAGATTATTTTTATTTTTCTATCTTGCAGATGCATGTACTGTTCCTTCACGTAGTTTTTTACATATTATATAAATTTATTAAGTCATTACGCCTATTTACCTATGTTAGTAAAGAAATCTTTTCATTCACATGACATAGCATGAAAATCTAAATAGTATATTTTTTATAAACTAAGAACAATTTAACTCGTGCATTTGAAAACTGTTCACCAAACTATTTACATCAGTATGAATGTGAGCCACACTTATGTTTTTCCGTGCAGCTCGTATGCAAACCGATGTTGCACTTAGCACATTGAGTACATGACCAGTACTAAGCTCCCAGTTCCAATAACAGCTATATACGGTTGATTTTTGTTGCCAAGCTTATATAAAATAATGGAGGGAGATGTTCTCTTTCCAGTGATATACGACACTACTACACTATCTTATCAGATAAAGCGGGAACTAGCTCAGATCTGAAGAGCTGATTAGATTGTATTGTTGCACTTTTAACAATAGTAGGCAGAGCCAGTTAGATCGACTCGTGGCACTAAAAGGCTTAATTGAAGCTTCAATAAACATCTATACAACATTTTGTAGCGTTTAAAAAAACTCACTTCTTTACACCTAAGCAATTATATTTCTTTGTTGCAATATCAAATTTGTTTTAAAAGAGAAAAATAACATAGGTATTAAAATGCACATATCTACATTGTTAAAAATTATCAATATTTTGTGCTGCAACATAGTTGGTTTTTTTACTGAAGGAGAAAGACTTTTATTTACAAAATATAAAGACCGTGGAATTTTCTATTGAAAAAATTCAGTCATTTACAAGTGAAAATGAGAAAAGCTAGGATATTGTAGCAGTACCATTTCTTCTAACTTTTTATTAGTGAAGTAACGTAATACATTTTATTTTCCTAACTAATATGTACTCTAAAAGTTCATGAATAATAACAAATTGAATGATTTAAATTTCGAACCAACATTGTAGTTTAACACACAGAAAATTTGTAATATATATTTGGAAGAAGGTACAGAAAAGGTGGATAGAAACATACAATATGAAAGGAACAAACACAACATAGCTTTTACAACGAAAAGAACACAGTTCACACTTTACACTGCTACCACTGGACAGAGAGGTAATGGCTGCCTCTTGAAGAAAATCAATCATTACCACCCAAGTCCTCCTGTACCTTCTTAAAAATATATATATTTATTTTAGTGATGATTAATGAATATAACTCCGAAGATTATTTTTATAATAAAAATAAATACAAAGCATTAATCTTGGTCAAATGTTTAGTCATTTCAGTTGGTTGGCATAGAGGAAATTTGGTTTTTTGACACTTTGTCAACAATCAGGTCCAGACCACATTATCAATTTAATGAGACTATTAATTCCAAGGATATACATGCTCTAAATTAACCAAATCCATACATTCAAAGTTATTTTAGTTTAAGGCTACCTCTACTGATTTTTTTTGGGAAAAATACTATTTCAATTATTCAGACATTAAATTTCTTACTAAACAATATTATAAAGAATAAATCAAATATTTGTTTTTTGTGTGTTAAAAATATCATCTGTCTTCTTTTCATATAAACTATTTATCTAAATAACTTATACATTTGCTAATTTTATAATAAAGGAAAGTGATAACACTAAAGAAAAAGGAAAAATAAACTACTAAGAGTAAATTTGATGAAGAAAGCCCACCTAGGGAAAGAGGAAAAATGTGGGAAGAATCCAATGCACAAAGGTGACATCTTCTTCCTTTCTTCTGTCTTCTATAGTAGAAGTAGTCACACACACATTTTAACACAAATATAATAATATTTTGGCATTGTTGCCTTTATCAAAGACAAAGAAGAAGAAAGTACATATAACACAAATAATGGATTACTCCATTTTGAATTTTAAAAAGAAACTGTTAGAAACATCATTGTGCCAACTGTTTTTGGGAGCAAAGATAAATTCCTTGATTAAGGTTAATATTTATAGAAAACTGATGATGATGATGATAATAAAAATAATGATAAAAAAATGATATTTTTTAAAAATATCATTTTCTATTATAATTTTTTTGGTATCTTTTCTATTATCATTATTTTCTTATCTATTATTATCATCATCGTCATCAGTTTTCTATAAATATTAACCTTAATCAAGGAATTTATCTTTGCTCCCAAAAACAGTTGCCACATAGTGTTTCTAACAGTTTCTTTTTAAAATTCAAAATGGAATAATCCATTTTTTGTATGTACTTTCTTCTTCTTTGTGTTTGATAAAGGCAACAATGCCAAAATATTATTCTATTTGTGTTAAAATGTGTGTGTGACTACTTCTACTATAGAAGACAGAAGAAAGGAAGATGATGTCACCTTTGTACAATGGATTCTTCCCACATTTTTCCTCTTTCCCTAGGTGGGCTTTCTTCATCAAATTTACTCTTAGTAGTTTATTTTTCCTTTTTCTTTAGTGTTATCAATTTCATTTATTATAAAATTATCTAGCCATTGGACCACCTCATTTTTAAACATTTTACATTTGCTAGATGTAAAGAAAGAAAGACGCTTTTCCTTTAAATATATTTTATACACCTTATTGAACCAAACTGGGTTACGTGTAGTCGATTCGCAGATTAACAAATACTTATCCCAAGATTATGGCCTGAAAACCTAGATCCACTGGTGTATAAAATTGTCACATAATACTATAAACTACATTTACATTAAAAATATAGTTATATTTAGCAGATTTAGTCTGAGTATTGTAATACAAATGTGCAATTTATTTATTAAATTTAAATAAAGAAATTAACATATCACAAAAATAAAATAAAGAAACTAACAGTTTCTAGACTTATGGTCTTCAAATAATTATTAATGATCATATCAATTATTATGTCAAATAAATTAGCCCATTTTTACTAACTTTTAACACACAACATAATAAACTCAAATGTAAATAAACCAGTGAAATGGAGATACAATATAAACTTTATCAAATAGAAAACACAGGGCAATTCAAAACCCGACATGGGAGATAGGGAACAATAAAGCTAAAGCTAAATTGTTTTTGTTAATGAATGATGTTTGTAGATATCACCTTTTGGTGCTAGAGGGTCCTGTTGGTACATAAATGAAAGGCAGAAAATGTGAACATTTTTATTTACAGCAGTTGCTAAAAGGAGTGACCACCAACAGTAATGAATGCCCGACATCTTTGACACATCGATTGCCGTAACTTTCAAAGATTTCGTAGCCCCATATGTTAGATGCATGTCAACCATATAAAAATACATTAAATGTTCCATGTTACGAATTATAGCGATGGAAATTAGCCTTCTAACAACAGCGTCTTCCTCCAGCACTCAAGGTTGACATCTCCAAACATACATTCATCAACAAAAAGGTTTGTCTTAGTGTTCCCTATTTCCCATTAAAGTTTGTCCAGAGAGTTTCGTATCACCCTGTATACACAATATGTGACATTCTGAACAAAGCATCAGAAATTTGTTTTTCACCCTTTGTGTTATCCAGATATGACATTTTAATTACTTTGTGGGCCTCTCCAAGTAAAGTATTATATTTTGGTCCCTACCCTTCCATTATATAGCCATTATAAGATCTATTTTCCTCCGCAGTCTATAATGTAGCACATTTACTGTTCTATTTGAAAGTTTTAAACTTATCACAGCTTTTTTCCCCCCCTTCAATTTCGATTTGAAAATTATTTGAATCTAACATTTTCATGATAATGAGCGGTGATCTCAAGATCTCTTTCTACTATATCCAACCAGTTCTTGAAATCATAAACAAAAATGTTATTTTTATTAGTACTTTGAATAAAAAAAACACAAGCAGTGTAGAAATTGTAGGGTGTGGTTTTTACAGGGGGTAAAAGATGGAATCGTGTGCAGAGTGCGTTGGAAAAGTAAAATGTTTGATTGAAACAACTATTAATATGCTAATTTTAACAATTTGTTAGTTAAAAGTTACTGTATATCGTTTTATGCCTTGAGATTAATAGCCAATGAGTTCCTTGTATATATGACTTGATTTATACTTCTAATTAACTCCTTCATTTTTGTGGCTGACATTAATTAAGGGCCCAGAGTACTGCGGAATTCTACACAAGAGTTGTACATTGCTGTTTTTAATTTGACGAGCTAGCAGATCGCCACGAGTAGGGGGATATAGAGGTTTGGTAATAAGCCACACTTGAGTGGAGTCTTGTTTGGAAGGTGGGAAGAACATATACTAAATATATCTTATTCTTGATATTTACCAAACTTAACTATATTATTTTTGAATAAATTGAAATAGGACACCTGGAAAAGGGAATAGAACAAAGGTCATTTGGCTTAGGACGCCAATACTCTACCACCGAGATATCCGTAGATTAACCCGTGCTCAGGTAGCGGAATGTAAATCTACGATACATACATGAAAATTACCTAACAAGAATATTAAAAGAAAAACTTGAATGTTGGTATAATTTAAAAAGTTAAGTCTTGTGTAATTTTTTTTTTATTAATCTTTATATAGCGCACAATAATCTTGCTTCATTATAGATTTGTGTATCTCAATATATAATTTAAGCACTTATGACTTCATGTGAGGTATATTTCCTTTGACTTGAAGAAGTAGTCTCGGCTGGAAGTTTTGTCAACTGCACCTTAGAATTATTGTTTGGCCAGTAAATGTAAATCATGAAATTGTTTGGTCACATCTCTGATTGGCGGTCAAGTTTCTAGTGATGAACAATCTGAGAAATAAATAAATACATGTCATTTCGGTCCACAAATATAATAAAACAACAAAAATAAATTCTGCTTGTTCGGAAACCCAAATATTGTGATAATGCCTTTGCCAGTCTGAAGTATAAAACATTTAATTGTTTTTAGTAAGGATGAACCCTCGAATCCTTAAGGATACATATTAAGACTTGTGTGCATTTCGAGCCCAAAGCGATAGGATTTCAAACACGTATGATAAAACAAGTACTAATGAATAATTATTATTTTGTATATCTGTGAACCTTCCAAATACAAAAATAGTTTACACGCTTAAGATATGAATAAATATGTATACTTTTTTCAAAACCGATTAAGTAACATATAAATTTCTCCACCCCCCCAAAAAAAACATGACATACAATAAATATTCTCTAAAAAAAACCTTTAGAAAATTCAACTCTAAATAGGTCACAACGAAATAATTATGAAAACATGATTCAAGAAATTTAAAATAAATAAATATGTTACAAAAATAATTAGCAATATTTATAAAAGTACTATATTAGTAAATATGTTTAACTCAAACAAATTACAATAATATTAGTTGTATTGATGAACACAATAATATTTTTAGTTAACGGTAATATTAATAAAACAATCATTAGCGGTGTTTGAATAGTTATCATTTTAACGAATAGAGAAACATTTGATAGCTATGTGAATATATATTAATTATCTTAAAAAGAGTGACACAAATTAAATATGTAAATTAATTTATCAATTTGATGTCAATTTTTATTAACGAGCTATGATTCTAATGTTATATTTTCAAATTTGAACACAATTATTATGTTAGGAGAAAGATTTGGTACAACGTTTGTGCACCTCCTTCATAACTTAACTAAATGTTTCCTTCAAGAATTCATTATCTTTATTTGTTTGAGCTATTTAACATGTCCTTTCTGAACTAAATGATTATATCAGCACAGAGAAATTTTTATGAGTGAGTGTGAAATTATTTTGATCACATTTAAATATTATTTGGAAGTATTTTATATATTTGTGAGCTTAAAGAACTCGAAAGACCAGACTTTAAATGATGACTTAATTTTCCAGCATAATCGAATGAAAATAGCAGTGAAATTGATGGGTCGATCGAGATAAACCAGTATCTGACACTTGATCCATAGAAGTTGGAAGTAGTTGCTGGTAGAATTATAGCAACTCATTTAAATCAAATTACCAACTAGGTTTATTAAAGAGGTCTGCAAATACAACATAAGCTCGAGGCTTTAAAAATTTACTATCACCATCATCAACTGTTTCCAGCCTGTGGCCGGTTCAGTTTGGTAAAATGCCGCCATCTTCCTCTATCCTTCCAGCATTCTTCCTATACTTTGATTGTTTCCATTTTCCATTTCCTTGCATACTTTCTGTTGTCTCTCCTCCCATCTCTACTATCTCATGTACCCCAACTCATTCCCGGATGACTTCATTCCTAATCCTGTTTCTCCTTGTGACAACTAAATTGCTCCTCACAAATTTCACTCCCATGGCCTCCACTTTCCTTGTCTCTCTTACATTCAATGTCCATGTTTCTGCTGCATGTGTAACAATGGGTACAAAGTAAGCTCTGTACAAATTAAACAGATCAATGCTCTTATTACATCTTTGTGGGATTGTGTCAAGGTCATCACTTAGTGAAGAGTTGCATTCCAAATAGATTGGGTAGTAAGCATTGAAAAGATTGTTTATAGTGATAAAGGTATGGATATAACTATATCCTCCTAATAGCTTTATTTTTTTCCATTGTACTTGAGCAATATCAAACTGAATCATAATTCCATTTCTTAATTACTAAATATAGCTTGGAATTTTCTTTGTATTGTAAAAATATTATTTCTATTGTAATTTCAAAGATTATGTTTTATTCTATTTTAAATGAGTTGTTTTGTGACCAATAAATTTTTTTTTCTAATCTAATTAACAGGGATGTTGCATGAAATATATTTAGGAGGCGGGGTGTGAGGCAGTGAATTATTTCTCGACTCTCGGGGCTCTGAAACTAAAAATTCCCAGGTGACCTGGGGCGTCTGGGTGAATATGGAATAGCCTCCAGTTAACAAGAAGGTTAACAACAAAGGGCCTTCAAATGAGATTTTAGGCAATTGTATTTTCAAACTAATTTGTTAATTATAGATTTTTTTGTTACAAGTCTTTTTTGATTTAACATTCACCCATATTGTGTGGGCAAATTATCAAGTTTCAGTGAGTAAAAACGTTACAAGTGATCGATTTAACCCTTTTGAGTGCCAAGAGAAATGACAAAAAAAATGTGCTAAAGTGCCAAGCTATTTTGCTGAAAAATACAGGATTTTGTTTAAATTTTAATAACTTATTTGTCTTTGAACTTATTGCACTCAAATTTTTACTTAAGCTAGTTAAAATGCTTGGCAAACTGATTATATAATATTTTTTTTCTCAATGTTTAAATATAGTAAAAAAATCACTAGCCAAGATATTTAATAAAAAATACTTAACATTATTTGGAATAGAGCACTAGGCTAAATCATGGTTTAAATTAGGAGGGATAGCCAGCACACTCACCTTGGTGATACTGGAGTAGAAATTGTTTAGATAAGAACACTAAAAACACACAAACACATTTTTAAGGACAAGCTTTCTGTGACAGTGAAAGCTTGTCCTTTAAAAGTGTTTTTTTAGTGTTCTTATCTAAACAATTTCTAATCCAGTATCACCAAGGTGAGTGTGCTGGCTATCCCTCCTAATTCAAACCAAGTTTTATTTAACATCAATTTTTAAGATTTGAAAATTTAAATAGCTTTAAATATCAATGTCAGCTGCATCGCCTTCTTGTTCTGATCTTTCACTTTCACTAGAATATAATTCCTGTTCAGTTTCACTATTTACACATTCAAAATCACTGCTTTCATAATCACTAACAAATTGATCACTCTTGCTTGAGATACCAATAAATATTGCAAGTATTCCTGTATCTTGAATCACAGATTTCCTCTTAGTAGCCATGTTTACAAACAAGGACAAAGATAAAACTCATAAAGTTAGAAAATAATGTTCATGTTCGATATATCAAAACACTAAGTGCAAAGACAAATAAAAGTATCTTGAACATATGAGAATGCAGTGGAAATAAAATCTACTCCATCTGTTGACCTAATACTTAACTAAGAGCTCAAAAACATGGGATTGCTGTGAGCAACACTGGCAATTTTAGCAAATATTTTGTGCATCGCTCTGAGCGACGTTGGCACTCAAAGGGTTAAAACATTACCTAACTTTCTTATGACTATTAGTGTCTAGTAGTAGCCTTAAAACTAGTAGGCAGTGACAACGGCGCTACTAACCAACTTGATTAACTAAGCTTTCTATATAAACTACTATGGATGAATTATGAGGTTGGGAACTTTTGAAGAGTAGGGATCGACAGATAAGAGATTTAAAATTCGTCTGTTCGAGTTTGTGGTAAAGAACTTTCTTAGTTGAAAGAACTGTGGTGAAAATAAGTCTAGATTTTTCAAACCAAAGATCTCGACTCTCCACAAAACTACCAACGTTCAAGTTTTTACCCAACATTGGGGCGGCGACACCCCCTCAGCTCTGCGACACTTCTGGTAGTCAATTTCTTTATTATATGTTTATTGAATTTAATTGGAGTTTTTTTGAGAATCTTACTCAAGATCTACATAGCTAAAAAAGAAAAACTTGAGTTCACAGATACCTATAGTATCTATAACTAAAACCCATTATTTAAACGTGCATCAATCTAAATAATTTAGAGTACTCTGTGGGGATTGGACGATTTACATTATACTAAAGCAAAGATTATCTTTAAATCCATTGTATTTTGTTTGAATTAGTTATTCAGAAAACAAATATTTTGAAAATATGTTTTAAATTAATTAAATTATATTTTTAGTATTCTAACACCGTTATGATTATTAAACCTCTACAAAATATAATAAAGAAAACAGGCTATTATATGCTTCACCGTCACAATTGGTTACATAAAGACAAGATATTAATTAAGAAGGAATTAATTATAGAACCATATAAAGTCACATTAAGGTGGGGATGAGGCGAACGTGAGGAAAGATCAGTTTTTTTTTGCAGTTAAATCATTTTTTGGGGGGTCAAAATTAATCAAATATTCTTTAATAGGAACGTAGTTCAGTTTTCATCACCTGGTGATATCAACATTTGTTGAATACCTGTCAAGGGTGTCATAGAATTTAATGACAACTTTTTATCTTCATTTAAAAAGTTTCTCATCTAATTCCGCTTTGTTCATGACAGATATTCAACAACTGTTGATATCATCAGGTGAAAGAAATTAAACTATGTTTCTACTGGAGAAATATTGTATTTATTTTAACAGCAAAAAAGTGTTCTAAAAAGTGCAAAACTCTGACCTTTTCTCTCTTTCCCTACATCCACACCTTCATACAGTGTGCACCCAAAATGAAATGAAATTGTACCAAAATCTACCCCATGCATTAAGTTACTAAAATTATGTATAGAATAACATGCAGTTCATTCAGTTTATAAGTCTCTTCAACACCAATATCCTAAAACATTATGACTATCATAATCCTATGTAAATTACATGTATCCTAATATAGGATTTTAATTTATCTCAGAAAATCACATCAGAAAGTTGAATAACCTTAAATGATATACACAAAAATAAACTAAAATTCAGAGGCTATAAGGTCAAATTTTTAAAATAAACCTTCTTTATCACTATTTCTACCAAACATAATATATATCTTTAAGGAAAACCTATTTTTTTGAGGTATTTTGTTATAAATATTTGGGATAAGTTATAGTAGGGAATTAGGAAATAACAATTGAATTCATTCAAGAGACAGCCATTATCTCTTTGTCCAGTGGCAGCAGTGTAAAATGTAATAGTGTGTTCTTATTTTGATTGTAAAAGCCATATTTTGTTTGTTCCTTTTATGTGTTTCTATCCACCTTTCCTGTACCTTCTTCCAAATATTTATAACGAACATAATATGAGAATATTGGTAGTGCATCAAAACTCATACTAATTAGTGGATTAAGGACCAATATTTTCCACTATCAAACTTAAAAATCTTTGCCTCAGCCATAGGTTTTAAGAGCTTGCATCACATGCCCATCAATTCTGTGATACAGTCGGCTGGAAATAGTGGATTTACACCAACACTTATACGTGGACCATTTCTGGAGATGAAGAGTTAATAGTTCCTAATACGGAACATTGTTGGAATATTAAAGGATATTTTGATAAAAACTGGATAGAAAAGGCCGTTTTTTGACCATTTTAGAATGAGTACACAGATAAGCGTTTTGCACAAATCTTCATTCTGTCATAATAGACACATAATGTAGTTATCAACAAGAAACTTGATGATTTATTTCCCCTTTAACATCCATACCTCGAGCAGGGTGGGGCCTGTTATGATTCACGCTCTTAAAGACAGCCCTCAACATTTGTGTGGAGGGAAAATAGAATACTATTTTGAAAAGA
>CABFOW010003690.1:21375-44581 GCA_902141385.1 Timema californicum | reverse complement strand
CCCCCCCCCTTTTGTTTTTATGAGTAATAATAAGTTTTAAAATGCAAATAAACATCTTTTTAAAAATTGTACTAACATTGTTTAATAGGAATTGTAAAATAGATATTACACAGCTACAAACAAAAAAGGACAGTTTAAATCAGATTATAATTTACTGATTAAATGATTATTTTATTTCATATTATGAGTCCAAAAAACAACATTTTCCCAGATTTTTATAGTAATTTACAAAATTTCTGACTTATTCCTGTTTTTTCTCGATCACTTCTAACTCCCGGCTAATTCCCGTTTTCCCTGATTTTCCCGGATGGTAGACACTCTGAATACCTGTAAAGGAAATTCACAACAGGAATCAAAAAACTCAACTCACCCTGGTTTAAGAGCGTTTTCATTCTGCTTGCGGACAAAGAAGGCGTCTTTTTGATCCTTGAAGTTCTGCTGAGCATCGAGACTTTGATATCCACCACCAGACTGATACCCGGTCGAGTCGTTCATATCGTGGTAACTGTTATCACCCCCATAGCTGCCACCTGTGGTGGAGGAACTCCCGCTGAATTGCCGTATAGAACTGTTTACATAGCTCTGTGCCGGGGACTTGGCCAGGGACCACGTTTCTCCGCGAGCGAGAGTTGCTATCTACAAGAACACAGAACAGACACTTAATCACATATACCTTATAATCATGTTTAAAGGCTCCAAGGGCATGTACAGGTATTTCTTCGAGGGGTTGAATTATAATTATTATATATTCTGGTAGGGTTGGCTGGTTTAACTCTCAAGGGTTTAAACCAAGGTTTTTTTTAAATAAATCTTGGTTTTTTATGAAGGGTAATCCCAAATACTGATATAAGTTTACTTTTTTACGTTATACTTTCACATTGACTTGTTGGATTCCCTTTCAAACCGCACTCCTTCAGCAACCATTCAATACCAACTGTCGATATGAGTTTTTCCACATACAATATAATGCGATTATATATTACCTTATCGCGATAAAGAGCTGCTGCCTTTGTATTGTATCTCTGTTGTAACGGCATACTATCGTCCCAGTCATCCTGGGCTTCAAAGAATTCTCGAGCATTTCTGTTCCCTCCGACCTGAGTATAAGAACATCAAGACAGTGTTAACTGCACTCATGTTACTATCAAACTGCACCATCTTTGATACACAACATGTATTTTACTGAAAGCTATTTGTACAGTCTAATATTGTTATGGGCCCGCACCACAGCCAATTAACCAGGGAGTTGGATACAAGTTTACGCTTAACCCGGAAATAGCATTGAAGTGAGGTTTTGTTAAATTTTTTGATTGAAATCGATGAGAATGGGATTAGTAGGAGTGTGTGTGAGTACTCAAAATTTCGAGTGTGAGTCAAGTTTTACCAAACAATTTTTACAAAACTCAAAAAAATTTAGTGTTAAGATTTTTTTAATTTTTTTTATTGAAAATTCAGAGTATAACTCATTTTATTCAATTTTAAGATATTTCATAGTGAATAGTCTCTCTCAAAATTTCCTTTTGAATAGTTAAAAAAAATTGTAAAATTATATTAACTATATATTTTATTTTTTTGCAACACGTCTTGACACCTCGTTCGGGCTATCAGTTTATATACTTATAAAGCTATCAGTTTTTAGGGGGTGAAGAATGTTACATTTATAGAAAGTGTACCCGCATTTGTTTGTAGGCAGAGTGTCAAACAATTTTGGAAAAAACCAACCTCAGTACAACTGACCGAGATTTGAACCTCTATCTCCCCGTCATCAGAGACACTTCAAGACCATCATATAATTTGTTAAAAACAAAACCTACTTTCATTTTCTCTAGCTCGATGTCCTTCCACTTGTCCATGCTGATGGAGCGAACAAACGACAAGTGGACGCCCAAACCCCTGTGTTTTCCAGAACACTCCAGACAGATCCATATTCCATATGAGACAGATGCCCACTGGGGGTTGTGGGCCCCACATTCAAAACATTTCTGCAATAAGAGTACAAAAATAGTTTGTCAATAACTGACTTAAGTATGACAGATAATTCAATCATTAATGATACCATTTTAACAAGATATTCTAGTATGCAACAGAATTTAACAAAAAAATGAATTGGGCTACTTGTGTCTAATAGATTAAAACATTTTACTCTGCAGAACAACATAAGAATAATAAATGAAAAAATAGAATGAAATAAATTTGTTTGAAACATAACCTAACTCAAAAGTAATGCAACAAATTTTTATCATTCAATAAAAATCTGTTGACTCTGTGTGGGTTTGAACCCATGAACTTAACTCAAATAAATGGTAGAATCAATTCACAAGCAGTTGCTTTAAACACAAAATGTATTAGACTGCTTTTGATACCCTTAGTGCAATATTTTAAAATCTAGTCTGTCATAGTAGTAGTCACAAACCGTGCCTAATATTTCAACACTATTTTGGTTCTGGCCGGTCCCCCCAACCCCCACTATGGAGGTTTCTTTTAAAAGGCCTGTGTGTGTGAGAGAGAAAGAGAGCAACTATACCCTGATTTTGGTTGGAAAAACAGAAAAGAGAATTCAAACATCTTTCGTTGCACCCAACATTGATAACATTTCTCTTTATTATTTGTGTTATTTTATAGGTATTGATGGTATCTAACAAAAGTGACAGATTCAGATAACATGATTTGATGTATGAATATATTAAAATTGTTTGAGTAACTTTAGTAACCAACTTCTACTGTTCTTCCTACCAAAATCATACTATACCAATACTATAGAAGACAGGAAGAAAATGGAATGGCAATTTTGTACATTGGATTCTTCCTACATTTTTCTTCTTTCCCTAGGTGGGCTTTCTCTATTCAATTTGCACTACTTAGTTTGTTTTTTTATTGGTCTATATTGTTTTTAAATCAATTAGCCATTGGTTTTATTCATTGATAAACAATCTTAATATTATCGAATTAAATCCCCTACCTGTATTATTGTGTGTATTAATAAAAATAAAAAGTTTTTTATTGTAATAGTGCCTACGACAAATAAAAAATAATAATTTTTTAGCAAAAAAGCTGAAGGCATTCTGTCTCCGAAGTAAGCCTAATTTTAATGGAAGATTATCGGAGATACAAAATCAAATTTACCTAGAAGCCACAACACTTAAGTGCGGCAAACTATAGCCCTAAAGCAAAAGGTGTCTGAAAACCATAATGAAACAATTGAGACCCTGTGGCCCAACTAAATAACAGAGTTGACGTTATTCACAACATGATTGGCTGACAAAAACATGTGGTATGGTACACTTCACAACGTAGCCTAACCTATCTTATGCTATATTAACTTGTATTAACATTATGCCAAGTGTATCATAATGCCATCCATTGAAAGACATAATTGAGCCTTTACCTTACCACATCCTTAAACTCGCTTCGGTGACCGCATGGTCGTAGGTGTTACTCTCACAATAGACTAGACTGCCGATGATAAGGAGATCGTGTTTCAATCCCAATCAGGTGTACTGAGTTTGGTTTTTTTTCATAAATAGTGTTCCAATCTTTTCATGCATAATTAGCACCGCTTCTTACTACCCGTCCGGGTTATACGCACTTACGCTAATGTGTAATGGTAGGGTGATTGCGAGATGAAATGGAAGACCTACAGTTTAACGTGGGATCCGAACCACGACGGAGGCCTGGCATTCCTTACATTCACAAGTTGTGATTAATACACGTCTTGTCAGTAGGTGAAGGAAGGGTTTGGCCATCAGATAAATCTCTTCATGCAAATGTTGATACACTTCATCTATATAAGCATACAACCTGATTGTGTAGTAAGACATGGTGATTAAGAAAATCCTTAATTTATATTTATTAACCCTGAATTATGTTTAGCCAGAAAGCAGATCGGTGAAAATCTTGACTTAGAGAAGAGTGTTCCTGCTCCAAATTAACTTCCACTGGGATTATTTTTATTTTTAGCATCGCATATTACTATCAATTTGAGTTACATACTTATGCATTAATCAACCCAAATGGTTTTAGGGATTAGGAAGGTTATATAAAGAGGAAGTGTACCCACATTTGTGTGGAGGGAGAGTGGAAAACCAATTTGGAAAGACCACGTTCGATACAGCTGACCATTATTCGAACCTGAATTTTCCTGTCATCGGCAGTCTAGTCTACTACGAATGTAGAACCTTAGACCATGTGACCATTGAGGCTGGTCACTGGGTTATTGTTAATGTTCATTAAATAAGGTTAAGCTTACATGTATGTGAGTACAACATTAACTTATGTCATCAATTAAAATCTTTACTAAAATTATTTAATTATCTTGCTAACTTAGCCTATATATATGGCAAAAGGTTTAAAGAATTTATGACTAAAAATTGTATACTATACTACACACACACACACACACACATATATATATATATATTATATATATATCAAAAGGTTTAAAGAAATTATGACTAAAAACTGACACCTCTTAAAATAATAGTTTAAGAGAAAAAAAATTAACTGTTAAAATTGGCCCAAGGTATAACACCACTACCACTAAGACTTTATCACCCAGACATAATTCCCATCTTCAGGCTATGTTCATATGTAAGGTGCGTAAGAACTCGACTCCAGATTAATAGATTGTTCTGTCTACAGAATCCATATCCTTAATCCCTTAGTCCTCAAGCCTCCGTAGAAGTTGGCTAAACTTTAACTTTCTAAGGACTAGTCGATAAAGAATGTTAACTACAACTAATCACAGCAAAGTAAATAGCCTATGTGCATGCGTAATGAAATGAAAGCTCCAATGGTAATGAGTTTTATGAACATAGCTACGGTATTCCAGAAATATATATATATATTTCTGAAAGCTTAAAAACCCTGGGAAGCATGGCATCTCAGAAACAGTTTTATGAGAAATACCAAGTTCCCAGAAAGAGTGGTGTTAATTCGGTAGATTTAACTTCACATTAGTGTGAGGTATTCTTAATAACCTCTGCTTCACACATCACGTCTACCTGTGCCTTGTTACGAACAACTTTCTTTCAGGAGTTTAATGGACCATATTCGAATTTATAAGAACTATATGGATGCTGAGCTTATAAACTTTGTAGACGGGGCTTAACACTTCATAGTATTACTATTTTTGGTGTGCTGACCTAATAAATTTTAAGTTATCATATAAGTTTTAAGTTATCACATAAGTTTCCTAAGTCATGAACTAATAACTATGTGTTTAAAACTACCTCAAATTAGCATTTTCCGAAGTAACATTATGATATGTTATAACCATATGTTTAGAAATACAGTAATTACTATAAATAAAAATGTATTGTGACAAAACCATAAGTTACTTGAGAACGTATAATTATTGTGTATGGTACTTTGTTTCACTTAAACAGAGTATTTGTTAGATAAATAAAATAAAAGTAATTGCTAAGCCTGCAAATACGCTACAGAAATGTTTCATATAAAGCCACAGCGGTACGTGAGAATATTTAACCTGGTAATTTTTATCATATTATAAGTAGGGGGGTTTAATTTGAAAATTCCAAATAAACGTAACGGGTTTACTTAGTGTTTAAATTTTTACAATAGAACCACATTATTAAAAAACAACAACGAAACAACCTACTTACCGTATTTTCATTCGTCGGCTTCAAATCCTGAAGAACACGACAGGTTCTGGGACTTGCCATTTCTTTCTGAAGATGATCAGCTCCAATTTATAAATATCCAAAAATGCTGCCCGTTTGTTGACGAATTCTGTATCAAACGAGAGTTTTTATAAACACAATTCATCTAGAACTGCTAATTTAAAACGATTAAATAGAGTAACTTGACATTGCACGAGAGAAAATCTGTGACATTTCATTAACTGACGTGTAAGACCATTTTGTAATGCAAGGTTCGCCTAATGAAAAACGGTGGCGAAACCCCGGACTAAAGAACAACAAATAGATAGGAAGATCAGTGGAGCATCAAAAGTATATCACTCATATACGATTTTACTCCATGCTAATTCATTCTCATGTGAGTAGGTTGGTCGGGAGTGATTTAACTTTTATATTTAAATATAACTCAATAACTCGCTTAAACTTAAAAAGGTAAGTTTTAAGTGTATACGTATGGACTATTTTGGTTCCTGTATATCATTATATAAGGTGGTTTTCGAAAATAGTATAGATCTTATCACTTTATTTATTTTCTGCTTATTCATTTACTCATAGCAAATGTATTAGTCAGATTCTGTTCTGAAGAATTTTTTTGAAGCTTACAGAAAATAATAAAGTAATTCCCACATATTTCTTTTATAAACAGCTATATATTATTTGTACTTTAAAACTTTATTTTTTATGTTCGCGTTTATAGTAATGTGATCTTCGTTTATAGTAATGTGATCTGTGAGGTTCAATTTCTTCGCGTCTCAGTCACAGCTGTATTCGTGGAAGAAATTGCTTTTTCCGCTCCATCCCTTTAGTGGGAGGCAGGTTTGGAACTGAAAAAGAATAAAAGTGCGCCATATTTGAATTAGTATACCTAGAATCGTGAAATGAACTAACAAAATTGACTAATGTATGTGATCTAACGCAAATTCTAGAGTTCAATTAAGTTTAATAATAATAAAAACCATCAATATCTAAAACTTAGATTTAAATTAGATGGTGGTTGCATGGTATAATGTACTACTTTCATGCTAGACTGGATTACCAGTGACTGTGCAAAATGATCGCAAATAGAGTTTGCTTCCACCATATTTAAAAAGAAAACTGTAAGGATTGAAAAGCTGTTTGTGTCGACTCAGAAATAACAGGTTTGTTCTATCTGCTCCTAACTTACAACAGTAGCATCTTGTAACCAATTTTTTTTTGGCAAGCTTGGAAGGTGTGCCTCCCTAGCTTAAAAGGGGAGGTCGCAGATTTTTTATATGTATGCTTCAAGAAGCTATTTGGAAGTTTTTTTTTATGATAGTTGTGGTTTTGGGCGTCCTTCTGTTCTGTGATATACGTTATTGTGTTATTACTTATTATAGCGATATACTTATAAACTTTCACTGATACACACATCAAAACAAAAGCATCTCTACAATATACGCCACAAAACTCTAAAGCCCAGTACACACGACACAACTTATTGTAAAAAAAGGTTGTTCAAGAAATTGTTCAATATCTTGGTCACATAGATTGCATACACATTTTAGCCAGTGACTTTTCACATGGCATTGCATTTGTGATTGCATACAATATTTTTTTTAAACATGGTGTTTTTGCCCTTTTTATGGAAAAACAATGATTGAATGATTTGGAAAATATTAGTGTTTAATGTAAAAAAATGTCTTAATTTTTCATAAATATTAAGATATATTTTTTTTTCTTTAAAACAGTTGAAAACTTTTATATTTGATGTTTAATGTTTAACCTCCTACAATTATAATTATTTTTTTGTTTTCAAGCATTTAGCGGTTTTTCTAACAATCACTTTTTTTTTTAGTAACTGTCTATCAGACAAAGTTTTCCTGTTGACAACTCAAAAGCTTTACAAGGAAAATGGCTGATATAGGACACGTTCTATTTCCTGAAATTGTATACAATAAGTTGTACAAATTTTGGTGTTCACACAACGTCATCTTCAGGCTGCAACTTCTTGTACAACTTTGTGTATTAGAAGTTGTGTCTTGTATAACAGGCTTAAAGATGTGTAAGCACGGGGTCAGTACCTTGAAAATATTAATTTACTCTTTCATGCTATAACTTCCCTCCTATGTTTTGAAAGGGGTAGTGACTTCGGTTCTAGTCATCACCTTTCGGGCAAGAGAAGTCGTAGCTCGGCTGCTTGCATTTTTACCTGGCATCCGCAGCTCTTCCCCTTTTCTACCCTCTGATATCTATGACGTCACAAATAAGAACTACACTAGCTCGAGCAATGGGATGAAAGTCGGACAAATACAGACTTTCCACCGCCATTAGATGGACTAGTGCACATCTTGCATGCATGTTACAGTCGCTGCTATGTATGGGATTTTCTTTTTCAAACCCACTGATGCTTGAATTAGATTTAAATGATTACCAGGATAATATTTTTGCAAACATTAAATAAAATAATTACATATCTTCAATCAAAGGCAAGCAGTGCTTGCCTTGGCGTGACGCCACTGACTCACATCTAGCTGTATTCATCACATGTGTAGAACTGTCCCTAAAAGTTGACGGGAACAAAACTATTAAGTGAAAATGTTCTACCACAAATTCTAGTCAAGGTTTAAAAATATTTATCACTAAGTACATTAAAATAGTTTAGTTTCATTTTTAGGAGTATCAGTTTAAATAATTATCTGATTTCTGGAATAAAATCATTTAAACGATGATTGTAATTCATAAACAATATCGTGATCTAAGTAGTAATCGACTATTTACATTGGCAATTGACCTTCAAGGTGTTATATACATCAATACTAACCTTTGCCATCGACCCCTAGGTGGGGGAGTCTCAATAAAACACGGTTTCATATAATCTTTCCTTTTTGAATTTTTTCTAAAAGTATTTTCATTAATAAAAATTATTTCTAAGTGGTACAGTAGTGATATAATATTTATATTAACTCAACTAGCTAGTGAGTCGGTGAGTAAAATATTTTGTAAATTTTACCTGACAGATTAATCATACTGAACAAATTTACTAGATGCAAATTTATTCACCAGCAAGTACACCCAATATCATCACTGAGGTTATTGTAAGACAGGGAGAAAAGCATTTTTTTTTAAATCTCACTTGGTTAACTGTTGCCAACTCTCCTCACTTTCAGTTATGTTGTAAGGTTGTGTGCTGAGTAAACTGGCCAGTGCTAAAGAAAAGAAATAAAATCGGCTACAAGTATTTAGTATTATAAAATAGTTTTAAGTTAAAATTAAATGTGTGAAAAGGCTTAGATTCATGACTTTTATGTCTGTTTATTCATATTCGACCGATTTAAAATAGTTTAAAATTACATTATTTATTTATTAATATCAGACACCCTTAGTTCAGACAGTAGCGTCTGTCTACTGAACTAAGGGTTCCAGGTTCGATTTCCAGCATGGCGGAAAATTTATCATTGATAAAAATATAGGTTTACCCTTATATATCAATAAATAGATGGCCGGGGGCTGGATGTTGTGCCTGTCCTACTCTTAGGATCATCTGATGGTACGTCCTTATTATCCGCATAGGCAGATAAAATCGCCTCTGTCCCATACTTATAATTTTATTCATCACCGACAGTTTTCCCCATCACTTCCTCCGTGTGCGCTTTGAAGTTCCTGTTTTCATCTAGGGTAACTCCCAGGCATCTGACCGTATGGCTTCTTCTTATAGATTTCGTACCTAACAGAAGAAGCCACACGGTCAGATACCTGGGAGCTACCCTAGATGAAAACAAGAACTTCAAAGCGCACATGGAGGAAGTGATGGGGAAAACTGTCGGTGATGAATAAAATCATAAGTATGGGACAGAGGCGATTTTATCTGCCTATGCGGATAATAAGGACATACCATCAAATGATCCTTCTCCCTATTGTGAGCTATGGGGCGTGCATCTGGGCTCACAAACTAACCAATGTCCTTCCGGCTAAGGCGATTCAAGGTCTGCAGAGGAACATCTTATTGAGGCTGACGGGAGCCTACCGGACTGTAGCAACGGATGCATTGAGTGTGGCCCTAGGTGTATGGCCGTTGGACCTCCTCATAAAGAAGAAAGCTGTGGCGTACTGGCTAAAAAAGAGTAACCTGGAGAAGGTGAGACTCCTCACCACACCCGATGTGACAACTTCTGGAGAGGCGGAAATAGCCCTGTTGGAGGAGTGGCAGAGACGCTGGGAGAGAAGTGAGACAGGTAGGAGGACTTATCAATTGTTCCCAAATGTGGTTGAGAGACTAGAGAATAAGCACCTCCAGCCATCTCGAGGTCTTGTCCACTTCATCACGGGGAAGGGACCGTACCCGGCATCTCTAAGGAAGCTGGGATTAATAGAGTCGGGGAATTGCCAATGTGGTGAGGAGGGAACCCCTGAACATGTGGTGCTTGAGTGTGTCCTCACACTAGAAGCAAGGAGGAACTACCAGAGAGAGATCCAGGGAAGATTAGTAGGTGAAATACTGAGGGACCCAATCTATTGGAAATTCTTGGACCAGATTGCACTGGAAGCGTCAGATAGAGCAAAGACTGCTTACATAGACAGACTTAAAGAGGCACAGGGACGAATAAGATGGGACGTTGACACTGACAATGACGAAGAAGATGACAGCGACATGGAGGGCGAGACTGACACGGACACTAGTGCGGTCTCAGCGGGGAGTGAGTAGGGAAAAAGGATTGTTAAAAGGGAATAAGCTGTAACAATCCTTGCCGGGAAAAAAAATGTGTATGTGCTGGGAGGAGCAAGCGCGAGCCCTGGGAACTGGATTCCAGTACGACTGAGTGTCTGAAGGAACACAGGGGATGCCCTTATGATCCAAAAGACAGTTTTCCAGTCGTATGAACAAAAAGTTAGTGGAATAATTATGAACTCTGAGGGGTTCCCTGCACCGTATGACCCACCACCTTGGAAACAAGAGAGGTGGATTTTGGTTGATGGGCCCTCAGAGTCAAGATGGAGAAAGGCGGCTGCCCTGCAGCCCTCTGATGCCATCGGGGTGATGGAGTTCCCCGGCAGAAATGGGAATAGAATAATTTAGTAAATTTAGTTTAGCTTAGTTAGTAATTAATATAGATAATTAGGGACGGGGGAACTAGGTAGGGGGTAGATTAGGAAATTCAACTGCCAAGGGTGGAAGGAAGGGTGGAAACAGAAGTATGGTGGCTAGAAAGTAGGCGGGGCTTCCAACTCTGATAGGGCACCTCCTCAGGTGGTGAATATGGGGATGCCCACCTCTTCTGAGCGCTTGGCGGACTTGGGAGTGAAATCCCGGGCGTTGTGAAGGGCCCAGCGGGGGAGGGTACTGGGGGCGTAATATACCCGGGGTGTACCAAATTGAGCTAGGGGTAGTTGAATTTCATTTAAGTTAAGAGCCAAAATATGTGTTGAAATTTTAAAAAGAAAATTCATATTGAAATTGTATAAATAAAGTGAAAGTTATGTGAAAAAACGGCCCGGATTTAAAGATTGTAAGATACCGGGCCAGCAAACACTGAATAAATAAAATAAAATAAAACTCGTAGGATAGATTATAAGGCATATGAAGCTATGACAGCTCTAGCAAGCTGGTAGTGGAAAATATATGGCTTGAATAATAAACCGACCTAGATTACAGCCTGGAAACAGTATTAAGTGTAATGTGTAAAACCTACTTAAAAAATAATTTACTCTAATACATAGCTTATAGCTGGTCTTATGACTCCTGGATAAATACTAATCTGGCAGATAAATATTTCTATCTGGTTGATAAGTTAAAAGTGCATCTTATGACTGCCATATAAAATATATTTATCCATCAGATTCTCATCGGGAGGTGTAATAAGTAGCTGATAACTTTTATCTGAAAGATAGGCCTAAAATGGTTGTTGCCATCGTGATGCATTGTTTTTCATGAGGTTTCACCTCAAAATACATTTTTAGGTTAAAATATTGGTTCACGGGTTTAGTAGGCACATGGCCAAGATCTAAATATATATATAAAGTTAGAACATTAAATTCACACATTTATATAAACCGACAAGCTATTTGTAGAGTTATAGTCATATAAGAACAAATTATCAAAATGTGAGTACAATAAAGGAAATTTTGTAAACGTTGTACCCAACTATTAAACCACATTTTGGCAGACACTGAAATTATTACTTGCAAGACATCTTAGCTTCTGTGCCCACGTGACGTCATCTGTTTCCTTGCACTCGTTTAGCCGCCCTTATTTAACAAAGTGTAGAGCGTTGTGGCTACTAGCCAGGTTGTACGCATGCACGCACCAGTAAAAAGAGTACCACCTTTGCGTTTCATGCATAAAAGTATATTTATTCTACAGTTAACTATCCGGCAGATAAATTCAGTTCATAATACACACAAAATATTAAAGTGGCTCATAACCTTTATCTTGTAGTTAACTTTAACCTCCCGATAGCAATATTTATGTGGTAATCATAAAACTGGCCCTTAGTGGATTAAATGGGCATACAATACAAATCTCGGCCTAAGGGGGAGATTGAAGGTAATTTTTCCCAAATGGTTTTCTACTCTTCATCCCAGGTAAATGTGAGTACATTTATTGCATAAGGTTCTTATTATCCCAAAAATGCACAAGTTGAAATAATATAAGTGAATTTAACTCCACACATCCAGTGTGGTTTGTCTTTCATTCTTTCTTCTAAGAACCATTTATTAAAATTTAAATTGTCCATCCTTAAATAACAGTCGTCTCAGAAATTCAACACTCGATAAGTTGGCATTTCGTGTAACTCGACACTTAAACGTGGACAGTTGTTGGCCCAGTCATCACAATTCAAGGTCATTCAATTGTATACCCTCTCAGTTTGTGTAACTCGAGTGGAACAGTCATGCTGTGGTGTTTTTATAAGTCTTTGTTTGATAGTTTTCCAATTCAGTAACATGTTATTCGAATCAATACAACATTAATGTACGGTGCTGTGCTGAATTTCTGTACATTACACTACACGTATGTACAGTAGCCCTTCTTATGCTTCTTTGTTGCTGACTGACTTCTGACAGTCAACATTTAGGTATATACCTAAATTTTGACTGTCAGAAATGACAGCTGCTAAACACATGTTTTTACAGATCATACTGTTCGGTGTAGGGATACATAATTTGGTCTGGTAGCTTTTCAAAGCTGTCAGTCAGCATCAAAGAAACCACGAGGCTACTGTATATATATCATTATATTAACACTTAATATATTGTAGTGTATGTTTATCACTTTTATTGTACCATACAA
Organism: Timema californicum; assembly: GCA_902141385.1. Classification (NCBI taxonomy): domain Eukaryota; kingdom Metazoa; phylum Arthropoda; class Insecta; order Phasmatodea; family Timematidae; genus Timema; species Timema californicum. The sequence goes on along the minus strand of CABFOW010003690.1, from coordinate 31,678 downwards.
TATTACAGTACAGTACAACTGTACCTATAATATTCGGTACTGTAGTGTGATTCATCCTTGTTTAGTAAACATGACATAGTAAACATAAAAATTATTCATAAAACTTGACATTTAAATAACTAAACACCATCTCAGTCCACATAAGGTTGAGTTTCCAAGAGATTACCGTACATATCTGACACTGGCACAAATATACATTATAATATAAAAATGTACGAGTTATATTTTCAAAAAATATGTTATAGGTAAAAATGTTTATTTATGAAAACACAAGGCTAGAATTGTCTTACAAATAACACATTACATACAAGGATGGAATTTATTTGGCTTAATATCTAGTTCATAAACAGCAGCTACATTGTACAGAGTTTAATATAAACAATTATTTACAAATATTTTACAATTTCCTCCCGACTAAAAATCTTGCCTCAGTATTTTGAGAGTCAAGTCAGAACTAAACAAAAGAGGCCGCAAGTTTATATGAGTAACCAATTGCTTTAAGAAGGTTGAAATTTAAATAACTCAAATTTTTATAAATTATTTAAATATTAAATACAAAACATAAATGTATGTTTGAACCAAGTTATAATTACTCATGCAAAAACTGATAATAAAGTAATTAAATACTAGTAGAAGTACCAGGCATTGCCCAGGGTAACCATACAATGTTTCAAACCAATGCAGAAATAAAATCTCTTCATTTTATTTCTTATCACCCAGTTTTTGATTTAAAAAAAATCAAATTTTAGAATTCCAGCTTCAAGGTTCATGTTCATGCGCAGGGACTATTAATTTTTAAATTTCATATCACACAATGTTTATGGCAGATACACAAACTCTTTCATTTTATAAAGATAGATTACTTTGAAAGAGAATAATACTTTAATCAAGTAATGATAATTAAATGTTACTTAATTTAAAAATATAGTCATTTTTGTATTAGATATTGTTAAAAAAATTACTACTTCATATAAGAATCAAAACCCTTAGGAACCGTTAGGCTATTAGTCCCACCTAAATGACACACACTAATATTCTAGACATGAAGGTATAATTTAAACTACACTTATGGAGAGTTTATTTAAATAAAGATATATAGCTATACACTTTTATAAATACTAATGAAAAGTAAAAAATAAGATTTTGTTTTTCTTCTTAACTGCTAATAAAATATACATTTATCAGTCTCTTTCTGTCAACATAATATTTCTGTGAGATACACAATTATTTTTGTCAACTTTACAGAACTGGCCCGTAAGCAAGAACAAAGCCGAATAGGCCAGTAGTGGGGTCAGCACTGCACTTCTGCGTTACTCAAATGTTACATCACTACTTGGACAATTAATCATCTCGATAATTAAGCAAATCAACACCACTACTGTTCCACTAACACTACTGGCCCACTCGGCTTTGTTTTTGCATACAGGTCAAAGTGTATCAGCGTTGATCCAGTTTAAGACAATATTATTATTTTATAAATCTATACTGATAAAATAAGTTAACACTTTTCATCATCAAAGTATTATTTTGAATGTGCCGAACAGATTAAATTATTTATCAGAAATTTGCATTTGAATTATTTTATTTGATGGCCTTGTATTTTGAATGTTTTAAGATTACTCATAAAAAATGTATTACTTCGATACATTGATGGTGATTTGTTTAACAGCATTAAAGAGGTCAAATTAAAAGTTTACAAAACTTTCAGAATGAGTATCTAATTTTTATTTTTATTTTATGATAGTGTGATAAGAGTGATGACAATTCCTAACATTGCACATAGATCCTCTACTCCTAAACATTTTCCTCTAGCAATAAACACACATATTTACACATATCAAGTAACAAGAATACATTAAACCAGTTATCTGTAAAGCCGCTACCTTTCAGAATTTGACTAAGTGTGTGTTACTTTCAAATTTGATCTTCTCAAAGTAGCTACAATTGTTTATTCCTTGGTTCAATCTTTCAGACACATTAGTCTGTCTTAAGAAGTTATGTAAACATTTGTTATGATCATTGTGGTCTGATGAAAAATAAAAGCTTATAAAATTAAAACTCTATGAAAAACAAGAATAAGCAGGGCCTTGGATTTTAATGACCTAAAAAATTATCAAAAAAACTACCCATAAAATGACCTGAGAATTCTAAAAGAAGACTTGAATTTACAATTACAACAACATTTATAATCAAATACTCATGTTTAATGCACATGACTAACTCAAAAGGCCCTTTAACAAAGAGAAACTAAAAAATATATATTATATTTGGAACTCATCAAGTAGGAATGTGAAACGCATAACACAACTTCCTGAAAGAGGAAACCAATAAACACAAATAGGAGGGTAAAAAAAAATATATATATATATATATGTGTGTGTGTGTGTAATGAAAAGCCTTTGAACATTAAACTCTGGCATTCTGCTAAATATAAACTTGGTTTTCAAATATCAGCTTCAGAAAAAAAAGCTAACCCCTCCTAACGCAACCCTCTCCAGCTTAGTTGCAGTCTCGCCAGGAATGTACAGCCAAACAAGAAAAGAGGATACAGAGTTACTATTGTATCCTGTCACGCTGGCAAACGTGTGTTGGAAAATGATTGCACTGGTAATAATTTTGTGATGTACCGAAAAAAAATGACATGTCATCAAAATCCAGGCCCTGGTAATAATTCCTATAATCCATCTTAATGCAAATTTTACACACATATTTCTCAAGCAATCATCAGTCTAATGAATAAAAGTGATGTTTTTTAATCAATAACGAACCTTTCTCCACCAAGATCGCTAGTTTTTACCAACTCTAGTTTCTGTTTCTGTCACTACTGTAAGCTTTTCTCTTTCTCTCCCCTCCCAACCAAGAAGTAACCTTGAAAGGAAAGTATAAATAGAAGTTGCTGTGACCCATTTAGTCAAACCATCATAGTCCTACCTTATAATGGTGAAATAGTAGGGGTGTACTGATGTGGATACTGATGAATCGATATCGGGCGATTATTATGTCGATTAATCGGGAGTTTCTTGAGTAAAATTTAAAGCAAAATTCTCTAGCTAGGAGTTTAGTGATCAAAATCGCAAAAACGAATACATATACACACTTCATCTGGCTGAGTTGTGGGCCATGCAAAGATTACATAACCAGATAAAGAAATATGAGTTCATATTTTTGATAAAACTAACAATCTAATTCCAGCTTTCGCTGGTTATGCAAAGATTAATCAAAAATTAAGATTACCAAAGCCTTTAACTGTTGATTTTTGAATAAAATCTTTTGTATTAATTACATTAACTGTTATCATTCTCTTAAGCATATTTCTCAATAGCTATTAATAGATAATCGATAATCAGGACTAATTGGTGTAAATAATCCTAACACGAACAATTATTTCAAACAATCGGTAATCAGTTTTAGTGAATCAATACACCCCTATAAAATAAAGAACTAATATATAAATTTACATTATAGTTCATTTAATAGCGTGTACTTCAAGTTTATACATTCATACAGTAGGGCCCTGCTTCAAGGCGTTCTAATATGGTAGTTTTCAATCATATATATGTTCACTATGCTCAGCACTTGTCTCTCACCCTTTCAGTGTTTCTCGGTACAACACAAACAGTGAAATGGCTTTGGCCAACATTTTATGTCGGTAATTCAGTCTGTTTACAGTAATGATGGGCACTATCGAATGATTTTAACTATCTAATATCGTCGACCTCGATGGTCTCGGAAGGTAAAGTGTTCGCCTCGGGGCTGCAAACCGTTTGGGGGAGGAGCAGGGGATAATGTCCTAGCTGCAAAAAAATTGTAAAAAGATGGAAGAATTTAAGCTTGTTCTCGACCAAACATAAATGGAGATTGAGCAATGAATAGAACCTAGCCAATAAGTAAAAGTTTTAATTTTCTAATTATTTTCAGTTGGTGTTAATTAATGTCCTATATTTATTTGCAAAGTGTACATATTTATTTTTTCCATCTACAATTTTTTGTTGAAATTATCTTTTTATTTTAACTCTCTCTCTCTCTCTCTCTCTATATATATATATTATTATTATTATTATTATTCAGAATGTCACAAGCAGCTAAACATTTTTAACTGCGAGCAAGACCATCCATACCATACTTATTAACAGTCCAGGAATTCTACAACACGACTATTTATGTTACCTGCCATGGTTAGGTACGAGAGCTAAGCCATCAACTTTGTCAGGTTTGGTTTGCTAGTGACAGGGAGGTTAAGGTTTAAATCCCAGTGAGGAGTATTGAGATGGTGTAACCTCTGCACAAATGTGGGTACATTTACACTAAATCCTACCGTTCTTACTCCTACCCCGAGAGTGTAAATATGCCAATAGACCGGACGGGTAGTAAGACACTATGTACAATACTTATGTTCAGCTTTATATGAGATCTTATCATGTTTTTCGACATAATATACAAGTAGGTATATAATTAAGTAGATAACTACAGATGCTATTTTAATTTTTCGACAAATCTGACTATGCACAAAATATAAATCCTTTGTGTGCACATACTACAAATTGATTTGTGATTTCATAATTTTGTTTAGCAAACTTATCTTAGAATAGGCCTACAGCTGTTTATGTACGTGTGTCAAGAAATTAATTACAATTGTCAGCGAGTTGCAATAGTGGCCCATTTATTTATCTATGAAAACTATAACACTTTCATTTATCATCCTCTGATTTAAGGAAACTGGAGACAAGTAATTAACGTTAACCACTCTGGTTTTGACTCTGTAGGGTACACAACTCTTTAACAAATTAATTTTTTATCTACTATGAAATAAATTATTTGAATAATGGTCTCCTTTGGGCATGTAAAATATTGACCAAAGTAGGTACTAGAAGGTCTTATTTAATTTATGTATTAAAGAAAATGTTTGTTTTAATGTTGATAACACTCAAAGTTTTCCCCCCTTGCATCCTTTTGGCACACTTCTCAAAGCTTCAAGAGGGTTAAGCTAGCTTTTTGCTTGCGGCAGGATATTATTGATTGTCAGTATATTAAAACAAAATATACTAATAAATGTTTAAAAATCATTATCAAACACAAAATACAATCTCAATGTGTTTGTATAAAAGTTTATGTTAACCTAACTAATATCTGTGGTAACTTTAATATTTATACAATTTTACTAACAGTAAGAAAAGTGATTAAGATGCACATTTGGTTTAAACATCGAGCCGAGACAGTGGTGTGTTGGCGACAGGCAGGTCTCTCTCAGAGCTACGTTTACTGTGTGTGGGTAAATTGTTTTGATTTACATTTTAAGTTTCTACATAACAAAAAAAAAGTAGCTAAAATTCTATGTTTCTTTATGGACAATTTATCTTTAATATTGGACTTTATTTTGTATGTTAGCATCGCTATTATGTTAATGTGGTGTGTAAAAAAAATTAATACTATCCGCCCTTTAAAATTATTTGCACTCCGTTTTACCGTCTTACCTTAACATACTAGTACTACACTAATACCCTATCAATAAGATACACCATAGGGGAATAATCCATGGCAGAGTTTATTTAAAATAATATCTATATACTTCTGTCTTATGTGAAATGTGTTTTCCAATCATTGAACTTAAGAAAAACTAGATAATATATTATATTCAGAAGTTGAAGTAATGCTTGGAAATAATTTTAGTGGATCATTCATTTTAGTAGAAAAAACTATAATTTTATGAAAGCACTTAAAATAATTTGTATTATTATGAATAAAAATATAGTTGAATTTTGTTTATTGGTGACTCGGACCATACATGTAATGAATTACAAATTATTCGCTCACTACGCGTGTTCCTACCACCTAAATGGGATTGAAACCAGCGCTGCTTGTAAATCATTGCCAGAAATACAAGGTTTCCAGATTAGTAACTAAGGTCAAAGTCAAATTTAATTTGTTTTCCGCATCAAAGTTTGTAATCATATATTTGGCATAAATTAAGCTCAGTTACGCTTGCCCCTAATCAAAACATTAAAATTAGAGATTAGTCAAATCCTCTATTTCTCAAATATGAATCTTAACTTTCCTTTCAAATCTCTAGTCCCTGGACATTTAAAAATGTACTATACTAGTTAAAGTGGAAATATTTAAAATTTAATCCAAATAAAAAAGTTATTTTAAGACTTGGTTACAATGACAAATGTTATTTTGTTTGTCATATTTATTATACCATAAACAGTAAAAAGAACCCCTTTTTTTAGTAAAATGATTATATTAATACAATTTTGTTCTTTTTTTGTGATTTTGTTGTTCTACTGACCACAAGTTTATAAAATTCCTTTTACCAACGGCTTAAAAGTTTTTATATCAAGTTCTTTATAATTATTGTATTTATGAAATTTTTACAAATCTGTAATCACTCAAATATCATGAGATTAGAGAAATCAAGGATTCAAGCTATCTTTAATTAAAATACATTAATAAATACAAGCACAAACAGAAAAGTAAAAAAATTTTTTTTTGAAAATAAATGAATGTCACAAAAATAATATTTTTTTTCAATTAGATGGTTATTTTTTTATGTAGGGTAGGCCTACTAAATACAGTATGGCAGGTTATATTCTAGTTTGGACTGGAATTTAAAACCATTATTAAAATTATGTAAAATTAATCAGTTTTCTATAAAAAATATGGGGGAGGGGGGGAGATAATAAATATTGTAATGGATTTGATACCAATTTTAAAAAAAACATTTACAATGACTTGAAGGCCCACATACTAAATATTATGTAAAAAAGAACATAATTTTTTTTTAATTAGTTGTTTTGTGTAGTTTAGAAAGGACTATCTTAGAAATTTTAAATTCTCTAGCATGAAACTTTGTATGGTGATATTAATGAAACAATCTTTTAAAATTATTTAAATAAAACAAATTGCTTCACTTTTAAGGCGATTCCTGCCCTGCTTTCCTCCCCATTTCTACCAGACAATCTTTTTTAGGTAATTTTGCATACATTTTGCGGGTTAAGTTTTGCACATGTCCTTAGTTATTGCTAAAACACAAAAAATCAACTTTATAATATATGTAAACCAATGTCATCAAATTTGAAATATAGAATACAACTAAAGAGTTCACTAAAAGATTAACATAATCTACAGTTTCTTTGATAAATAAATTAAATAAATGGCAACTAAAGGGTGGCTACAAAAATTATTTTATAAAATTTCCTGACTTTTCCAGACAACATTTTTCAATTTTCCCTGACTACTTTTTTTCTAGTTTTAATAGTGATTATGATTTATTTATTATTGATCACATATTAAAAAAAGTTTCTATCTACTAAACATAAACAGTTTTATCAGTTATTTAAAATATTAATGGGATATTTTAGACATATTATTTAATTCCCTGACTTTTCCTTATTTTTAGTTAAATTTCCTGACATTTCCCTGTTTTCTCTGTCATCCAAAAATTCCCTGACGTTTCCAGGTTTCCCCAGTCTGTAGCCACCATGAAATAACAAGTTTTATAACTTCACAAAGCACTCAAATGATTTTTATAAATTAAAATTTGTTTGAGTTTTGTTTATTTTTGTAAAAATAAAAGTAAACAAATTTATCAAAACAGAAAACATTGTTACATACCTAAAGACATAAAGTTAACCATAAACAAAATTAATTTACAATATCGCCAGGCATATAGACGACTATACTTTAAAGTCAATACAAAATTTTATCTTTTTTTTTATACCTTTACAATTTTATCCGCTTAAACCTAACTATCAATAATATCTACAAATAAGTCTTTACATTGCATTACAATTACATCACAGCACACTGAATACAATAAAATTACATATATTACATTACAACTTTTCTCCACTTACCAAGTCTGAACTTTAAAAATAAACTGTGCAAGGTATATGTGAAAATGGTTAAATATAACAGTAATTTCTTTGCTTATTTTTTATTAATTTGTTATTTATAATGGTAGCAATTCACAAATATCCGAAGGTGATTCAAAATACCCATTCCAATACGTCAGAACAAGAGTGCTAAATCTCAAAACCGCTGACTTTTCAGTAATATATTTGTAAGAATGTACAGGAAAGGTGGATGGAAAACATATAAAAGGAACAAAACACAATATGGTTTGTATAATCGAAAGAAGAACACAGTTCACACTTTACACTGCTGCCACTGGTAATGGCTGCCTCTGGAAAAAGTCGATCGCTACAGTCCAATCCCCCGACCTGGGTTTCATTCTACCAGAACTCATCAGGGAGGAATGTGAAGCACGCAACACAACTTATTTAAAGAGAAAACAAAAAAACACAAAGGGAGTGTCCAGTGACAGCAGTGTAAAGTTGCGAACTGTCTTCTTTTCATTGTAACAGCCATCTTGTGTTTGTTCCTTTCATATCTTTCTATCCACCTTTACTGTTCCTCCTTCTGAATATAATACAATTACCTCATAAAGGAAAAAAGAGATTTTTCTTATAGAAAGGACTTTAAAATATATTAGTAAAACAGTTGGTAATAGAATGGACCTCACTATTAGAATTCATCAACTCAAACTTCTAATAACCATTTTTTAAGTTTTAACACTGTTGCACAGAGGTAGTGATTTTGTAAATGGATATGATCTATTCGAATAAGTTCAAACCACTTTTGCATTCAAAGTTAGTACCGGAAGTTAAAAAACATGCAACCAAACTTATTATGTATCTACAAAATTTAATAAATAATATAAGCTTAGGCTTAATCTTTGGAAGTGAATGAAAATTAATTTTAGTCTAGCTTACAATCCGACACCTTAGTTCAGTTGGTAGCATGTCTGCCTACCGAGCTGAGGGTCCCAAGTTCAATTCCCGGCATGACCGAAAATGTATAATCGATTAAAATATAGGTTTACTCAGTTCACAGTGATAAATTAACATCTGGAAACCGGATGGTGTGCCTGTCCAAGTCTCAAGTTATATTATAAGACATACAAAGCTACGAAAGGCTTAGCAAACCTGTAGTGGAAAATATAAAATGGCTTGAATAAAAAACTGACCCAGCTGGAAATAGTGATGGATGTAAAGCAAAATAAACTAATGATTACTTTTATATGTAAAATTCAATCAAGTTTTTGAATTGATAAATTGCAAATATTATTTAGAACTGATAATTGAATAGAATCATATGAACTTATTGTTGACCAGTTTTAATATATATTCCATTCACGGTAGGAGTTACTCTCTGAAAGGTCTTTTTTCCTACCAATATCCTACTATATAGTAGATTTATGGTAGGGAAAAAGACCTTTCAGAAGTCAATTCCTACCGTGAATGGATTATAGGCAGGTACTTGAAAATTAAACCACCATTATGAAATTATTTCGACAAACAGAAATCAAAACTATAGAACAATTTACCGTGATCAAGATAGTAGAGTTTATATTTTTGTCTCGTGTTTAAATGTGATCATAAAAATAAAATCAAGGTTTAGATTTGAGCTTTCAATTTCTTACCAGACAATAGATGGCACAACAAATTTTAGGAGTATCAAGTCATTTTAAATTGTCTTCTCTTAAAATCCATTTTAGTTGCTTGCAGGAATGATTATAAAAGATATTGTATACACATAATGAGCGTGTGTTAGTGAGTACAATAAGATATATTTCTCGAGTACAACAACCAACAATGTGTGATGCTACTCGTTGACGGCTTGCAGAAGTTACAATGCATCGAAACTATTTCATGAACTAATACATCTTAAACTGAAAACCACTAATGTGTTGCTAACAATATTCTTCATCATGATAAAATATAGATTTTCCCTGCAATTTTTTTTAACTTTCTTCAAACCACAGTTTCCATCTTGGGTGACTTTCCAAGCTGTGTTGCTACGGTCATAGAGCTTATGTTGTCAGATTCTGAATCCGAGCAATCGGGAGAAGTTGTGTTGTCTGGTTTCTGTAAAAATAATTAATATTGATCAAATCAAGTTTACTTTTTTTTTTTAGCACATTTAATGTAGGTACTGCCAAAATATTGTTTTGATTGGGTAGGGACCTATATATATTATAACATTATTATTATTATTTAGCACCAGGGTGACCTGGTGGTCTAGGGGTAAGGTGTCAGACTTCTGTGCTGGCGGCCGGGGTTCAATCCCAGGTCCCGGCAAAGATTTATCTGATTACCAAACCCTTCATTCACCTCTGACAAGACATCTTGTGAATGTGGGGAATGCCAGGCCTCCACCGTGGTTCGGATTCCACGTTAAACTGTAGGTCCTCCATTTCATCTCACAATCACCCTACCATTACACATTAGCGTAAGTGCGTATA
>CABFOW010003690.1:7384-19448 GCA_902141385.1 Timema californicum | reverse complement strand
AAATTACTTGGGTTTATTAAATTTATTACTATATCATTTAAGAAAGTTGACTGTTTTTTTATGTCTGTATTACGCCCTGGTTAGATCTAAGTTAGAATATGCCACTGTTGCTTGGAATTCCATTACCTTAACTGACTCTCTTAGGTTAGAAAACATTCAAAGAAAATTTGTTGCTGCATGCTATGATAAATTCTTTAGTAACCGGATTTATTATGATTATGACAGAATTCGAAACCTCTTAGGGCTCCAAACTCTCTTCTCACGTAGACTTTATTGTGATGCCCTTTTTGTTTTTAATATTTTCAATAACAATATTTATTGCAAATTTGCCCTTGATCTTGTAGGCGTTCATATCCCTTCTCGGGCTTCTCGTAATCCTAAATTATTTTTTCTCGATAGCTCTTATAAGACGAGCCCTATAGGTCGTTGTATCCATAGCGCCAATTCTAGATTTGTCGAATTTGACTTTTATCATAAAAGGAAAGCCAAACTCAGAGAGTTATTTAAGGATGTCGCATATCAATCATTTATCATGTAGAGGTTCTGCCTATATTATTTAAACTTACAATATTCTGATCTATTTTTTGCATTATGTTACTGCTTACTATTTAGTTATTTGTTTTTAATGTTACTTTTTTATTCTTATTATTATTAACTACTTTTTATCTCGTAACTATTCATGAGTATATAACATTATTTAGCCATTTTTTGTCTCATTTTTTCTTGTGTAAATATATGTATTAAAAGGTATGTACGTGTGTACTTTTCAGTGCTGGCCTGTTATAGGTCTTACGACTGTTGGCCAGCACTATAATAAAGGAAATTGAAATTGAATTGAAATTATTATTATTAGCACATCATCTTTATTACCCTTTCGGGTTATACACTAATGTGTAATGGTAGGGTGATTGTGAGATGAAATGGAGGACCTACAGTTTAACGTGGAATCCGAACCACGGTGGAGGCCTGGAATTACACACATTCACAAGTTGTGATTAACACACGTCTGGTCAGAGGTGAAGGAAGGGTTTGGCAATCAGATAAATCCGTGCCGAGACCGAGGATTGAACCCCAGACCCCCAACACAGAAGTGTGACACCTTACCCCTAGACCAATAGGACACCCAGTTTTAAGAACTAAAGATCATGTATGACTCGTATGTATGTTGTTGAATAGAAGGAAGTATGCAAGGATAGGGAAGAGCAAAGAAAGTTAATGAGGATGGATTAAGTACGGAGTTGTTGTTTGTTGAATTTTGAGCTATATGCACAGTTTGTCTTCACTGTAAGGGAACGGCGTGTTTAGGTAGGTAGGTAGAATATATTTTCTAAGCAAACATGTTTCTATGGACTGTGGCTTGCATCATGCCCCGAGTTTGTGAATCTTATCCTTTAACTTATTAAGGTTAGAGGCCTATACTCTTTCACTTATCACTCACCCGTGATCTTTCTCTGTAATATACTCTACGAGTACACCTAGTATTCCAAACTCACCTCCTTGATGTAGCCGTAGGGCCTCTTATTAGGGCTGTTCCCCTCCTCAGCGCCGAGGGTGCTCATCACGTGTTGGAGGTCCGGGTTGCTCTCCAGGGTGGAGCACTGACTAGAAGGGGGATGGCTGTACTCGGGGGTGTTCTCTTCATCGCTCAAGTTTCCCTCCGAGCTTAGTGTCGCCGTCACCTTCTTAACGCGCCGAGACCTGCACCCTGGCCCGATCGGCTTCCGAGCCAAGCTGGTTGGTTGAAACACAACGTTAACAGATTGATTAAATGTTTGTTCAAGTAAAACACATCATAAATAAAACAAAATAAAAACCATCTCTGAATTATAAAACAAGTTAAATCAAGTAAATATTCAAAAAAATCCTCAAATAGGTAGTTCTTTTTAGAAAGCTTGGCGAGTGTGAACTATTGATACTTTATATACATATTTTTTAAGCACTGCATCTTAATACCTGCTTGGGTGATACGCTTATGTAATTACGCTAATGGTTTTAAGGATTAGGAATACAATAATTATACACATTTGCATTAAGGGAGACTGATCATTTTTGTAAAAACCACCCTGAGTACACCCGACCGAGATCCGAACTTCGATCTCCCTGCCATTGGCAGTCTAGTCTACTCAGAGAGTAGTGCCTTAGACCACACAGCCACTGATGCAGGTGATATTTTATCTAACTACATTGTAATCTATTTTACTATCTGTAGAGAACAAGACAATATTATTATTGAATCCAGTATGGGTCTTTTAGTTTAAATTGTTATAAACCTCCAATTTTATGGTGCATGCAGTGTGTAATGACCGTGTACAACTAGTTCCTATTTAACTAACGTGTAATGACCGTGTACAACTAGTTCCTATTTAACTAACGTGTAATGACCGTGTACAACTAGTTCCTATTTAACTAACGTGTAATGACCGTGTACAACTAGTTCCTATTTAACTAACGTGTAATGACCGTGTACAACTAGTTCCTATTTAACTAACGTGTAATGACCGTGTACAACTAGTTCCTATTTAACTAACGTGTAATGACCGTGTACAACTAGTTCCTATTTAACTAACGTGTAATGACCGTGTACAACTAGTTCCTATTTAACTAACGTGTAATGACCGTGTACAACTAGTTCCTATTTAACTAACGTGTAATGACCGTGTACAACTAGTTCCTATTTAACTAACGTGTAATGACCGTGTACAACTAGTTCCTATTTAACTAACGTGTAATGACCGTGTACAACTAGTTCCTATTTAACTAACGTGTAATGACCGTGTACAACTAGTTCCTATTTAACTAACGTGTAATGACCGTGTACAACTAGTTCCTATTTAACTAACGTGTAATGACCGTGTACAACTAGTTCCTATTTAACTAACGTGTAATGACCGTGTACAACTAGTTCCTATTTAACTAACGTGTAATGACCGTGTACAACTAGTTCCTATTTAACTAACGTGTAATGACCGTGTACAACTAGTTCCTATTTAACTAACGTGTAATGACCGTGTACAACTAGTTCCTATTTAACTAACGTGTAATGACCGTGTACAACTAGTTCCTATTTAACTAACGTGTAATGACCGTGTACAACTAGTTCCTATTTAACTAACGTGTAATGACCGTGTACAACTAGTTCCTATTTAACTAACGTGTAATGACCGTGTACAACTAGTTCCTATTTAACTAACGTGTAATGACCGTGTACAACTAGTTCCTATTTAACTAACGTGTAATGACCGTGTACAACTAGTTCCTATTTAACTAACGTGTAATGACCGTGTACAACTAGTTCCTATTTAACTAACGTGTAATGACCGTGTACAACTAGTTCCTATTTAACTAACGTGTAATGACCGTGTACAACTAGTTCCTATTTAACTAACGTGTAATGACCGTGTACAACTAGTTCCTATTTAACTAACGTGTAATGACCGTGTACAACTAGTTCCTATTTAACTAACGTGTAATGACCGTGTACAACTAGTTCCTATTTAACTAACGTGTAATGACCGTGTACAACTAGTTCCTATTTAACTAACGTGTAATGACCGTGTACAACTAGTTCCTATTTAACTAACGTGTAATGACCGTGTACAACTAGTTCCTATTTAACTAACGTGTAATGACCGTGTACAACTAGTTCCTATTTAACTAACGTGTAATGACCGTGTACAACTAGTTCCTATTTAACTAACGTGTAATGACCGTGTACAACTAGTTCCTATTTAACTAACGTGTAATGACCGTGTACAACTAGTTCCTATTTAACTAACGTGTAATGACCGTGTACAACTAGTTCCTATTTAACTAACGTGTAATGACCGTGTACAACTAGTTCCTATTTAACTAACGTGTAATGACCGTGTACAACTAGTTCCTATTTAACTAACGTGTAATGACCGTGTACAACTAGTTCCTATTTAACTAACGTGTAATGACCGTGTACAACTAGTTCCTATTTAACTAACGTGTAATGACCGTGTACAACTAGTTCCTATTTAACTAACATGTAATGACCGTGTACAACTAGTTCCTATTTAACTAACGTGTAATGACCGTGTACAACTAGTTCCTATTTAACTAACGTGTAATGACCGTGTACAACTAGTTCCTATTTAACTAACCATAAGTTCTGCTATTAATTTATTATTTTTTCAGTGTTGGTACAGTTGTTGGGGTAACATGAAGAGGATTTAGAAATTACAGACAAATCGTACTCAAAACTGACAAAACATTGTTTCAATAGTGGATTACGTATACCGGTACTGGAACCAATTACATTCAGGATTATTAGTTTATGTAAATTAATTTTGTGTTTCAATCTATAATTGATAAAAGTGAGATCTCGGCGGTGTGTACCGAGGGTGGTCATACCATAATGGTTTTCCACTCTCCCTTAACACAAATGTGCATACACTTCCTATAAATATAACCCTCCTCATCCATAAAATCATTAAAGTAATTAATTTATAAGTGTATGACTCGAATGGATAATAAGATGTGGTGATTAAAAAAAAACTGTCAACATTTACCAAGTTATTATAATCCATCAATACCCATTATGTTGCTTACTAAACAAGGAAAGAACTAGAATTTGAGATCGCTAAATTGTTGAAGCTTCAAATTTAAAATTGATCAAGGCATTGAAGTATTCAGGCACTTGAAAATTAAAAAATATTCCTAATTAGTAATTATATTGTTACTTTCTATGTAATGAAATTAGAGATGTCACGATGCCTGTTTTACTCAAATCTGATTCATAAGTTCAACCTCGATTCATCGATTCTCGATTCCAATTCTTGAACATTTCCTTTTTCATTATTTTTCCAAGCATTATTGTATATAATATTTAACGTGCCTGATACCCTACTCCCCCCTCAATGCGAAACTTGGACTCGACCATTTCAACACATGATCGTTTGAAACTTTAATCTCACAATCTTATAGATATTTACATAACACACAAGTCTTCCAAACTAAAAATTTAAATAAACTCATAACTAATTCAATACATTGCGGATTTTTAACAGAAAGAAGAACACATTTCACACATTACAAAAATTTCAAGTCGTCCACCATAACTGATCACGTTAGCTCGCCAGAAATTACTGATGAAGTTTTGGGAACAATATATCGATAATCTATTGAAATAAAATAAATATAACTTGTTTTTTTTGTTCTAGTCTATGCATTATATATCAATTGTTTGTTTAGAATCAATTCATGTATTCTGACAGTCTCACTTAACTTTTACTTTTAAAAAAAAGCGTGTCAAAGTTGTTAATTTTTTACCTCTTGGTACTGTCATGTCAGGGCGTATTATATTCAAGACCATTTATTTTTTATGTAGAACACCTCAAAATGTTAGGGTCATATTATATTTGAGATCATACTACATTCGGACCATTACAGTATATTTACAATTTGCCGGTATTTAAGTGAAACATTAACTAAACTAACTTGAGTGATGATCGATTAACACCTATTTTGAATGTTGCCATTTTGTTTAGTTGCCAGTTTTATTGAGAACTAAGAATTGAGTAGCGAGAATCATAATATTAAGATTGATTCTCGATTCTTTCGATACCAGTAAGAATCGAGGTTATTGAGGTATTGAGTTTGACAACCCTAAATAAAATGCTTTCTATGGGAGAACTTACCTCCTGCGGCGCAGAGAATAGTTGTACGAGGGCAGTTCATCTTCTCCCTCAGACCAGCTGTCCTCACACCTGTCATCTCTACTCGACTGAGAGTCCAAAGTCTCTGAACTATGCGCTTCTCGTAACCTCAGATCTGCGATAGGTTGAATACTCCCTCCAGACACAACGATTCCTCTGTACTTCGCAGACAGGTCCTGCCCAGAGGCTATTCTCCTCACCAGCTCCTCGTCCACACCAAGTCCCGTTAACATCGACACCATCGACACATCTTCCACGTTGCTGTTAGCACTAGTACCACCGGCGTCTACCGACAGCGGCAGCTGATTGCCGTTTAGAATCTCGCTCACTTTCCTTCCTAAACTTTCCAAATGATCGTCGTCGCTGCATTCTGGGATGGACAGTCTTATGTTGCTGTTGGGATCATCGTCTTCGTCGTCTATGACCGGCACTTGATGGAGAGGCAGGTCTACCGTGTCCTCGTGGAAGGTGTTGCCGTTGAGACTCTCCGTACTGGATAACTTATTGGTGCGTTGCTGCTCTTCGACTTTCTTGGGAACAGTCTCCGAGTGGGACAAGCTTGAGGGGAACCGGCGAGGGGCTAGATGGGAGGTTGGGCTGGTGTCTGTCTCGCTGATCTCCATTTCTGTTTGCGTCTCTTGATCCACCCGGGCGTGCCGCTGTTCCACACTTTCAGTCTGGAACCAATAGAAATAGCTTGGTTATTGATCAAAATAAAACATTTACACATTAATAGCTACTCATTTGTATAAGCGTCGACCTCGGTGACCTTGGGGTAAAATGCTTGCCTCGTGAACCGATGTTCATGGGTTCAAAACCAAGGTGGATGGATTTTTATTGGTCGATAAAAAAATCTTTAACAGAACCTCCTTTGGAGGGGAAGTAAATCTGTCAGGTCCGTGTCGACTGTTGTATGTAAAAGAACCCTGGAAGGTATGTGAAAATACCTTTCCCGGCAAAACTGATAAGCCCTTTCACTCTCACTCAAAGAAATTCTAGTGTCCTGATCTAATCGGTCAGATCATAAAGTGCACGTTAAATACCTCGAATTAATATAAAAAAACTTGTATTAGCAAAGTTTAACTGTGTTTTCATTACAATTTAAATCTCACAACTAGTATGAAGAAAATATATCATTTTCATATTATTACAGTAGTCCCATGGCTTCTTTGGTGCTGACTGACAGTTCACAGCTGACTCTGACAGTCAACATTTGGGTATATAACTAAATTTTGACTCTCAAAAGCGACAGCTCTGGTAAACACACGTTTTTGCAGATCATATGGTTCGGCGTAGGGATAAATAATTTGGTCTGGTAACTTTTTAAAGCTGTCAAATGTCAGCTGTGAGCTGTCAGTCAGCATCAAAGAAGCCATGGGGCTACTAAACATAAACTTAAATACTTGACCAGAAAGTTGAATCACTGTTGTTCGCAAACAACCAACAGTTAGATTTTTCATTAAATTGTGTTGAGTTATTCACAACTATAACAATTATTATTTTTATATCTTTTGAATTTCCTAACCAGTTAAGAACAATTATTCTATAAAAATATTTTAGATAATATTAAAAAATCTTAGAAAATATACAAAGCATATATAAAATTGCTTCTGGTAAACCTTGAAAATATTCCAACGACAATACCTTTTTATTCCGACTTGGGCTGGCTTTAGTGGAACTACTCAGGCTGCCAGACCCCGATCGACGATGTCTCCCTTTGCGCTGCCTCAATAACCGCTCGCCAGACGAAGTCACAATTACCTCCGGCTGCATGTTACCATTCAGGACCAGGCTTGCCAACTGCGGATTCTAAATTAACACGATAATTAAAAAAGTAAATACACGTGGAGGATGCTAGATCACTGTACGATTGAAGGGAAAGATCTTAATTTGTAAAACAATTTGAAATAAATAAAATTATATATTATGAAAATGGTAGAGAAAAATAAAAACACTTAACACTTATTTACACATATGTTAGTGTTTTTACTTTTATTTTTGCTCTGCCATGTTCCTAATATTCTATCTTTTTATTTATGTCAATTTTTTTTTCGCTCAATGCACTTTATTTCATACATATTATTTGCAAAAATGAATATTATTGTATTTGAGAGATTCGAGAATCGCATAAATTTCATAAAAATTGTATTTTTAGTAAAATTATGAAGATCTTGACTTGGTATAACAATTTTATGTAATTAGTAAAGGGAATTATATTCTTGTGAAGACGGAAGAAATAGAAACGATATTACAAAAAGGGGCAAAATTGTGTTAATATAAGTAAATTATTAAAAAAGTGTGTGTTTTGTTGTTTAAAACATAATAAAATTGGACTAACAAAATAGCATTTGTCAGTGGTACCAAACCCTAAAGCACTAAAATCACTTTTTATTTTCACGCCGCGTCTTACTACCTGCACAGCTTGTACGCAAATTATAACACTGCAAAATTGTTTGTAATACCTATTACATTATAATCTGATATGTCAAGTTATTATCACAACATTCAATTGAATTACTTTAAAATTATTTTATATTGATATTAATTTTAATTATTTCATATTAATATTCATTTTAATGCTGTCTGACACACTAGCTCAGTCGATAGCGTGTGTCTACTGAGCTAGCGGGTTCTGGGTTTGATTCACGGCATGGCTGAAAAATTTATTTTTAGGGAAATGTGGGTTTACCCTTTTACGTTGATAAAATAATGGCCGGTGACTGGATGTTGTGCCAATTAGAGTCTTAAGTTATATTATAAGACAGATGAAGCTATGATACGCCTAATAAGCCAGTAGTGGAGAGTAATAAAAAAAAAACTGAACCCAGGATGGAGACAGTAATGGATGTAAAGTATCTAAGAGCTCAGAAAGCTAATACCTAATCGAACATAAATTAATTATTATAGCTGAAAATATTTTTATTTGCAAAACTTATTAATAATTGTCGAAGATAGAACTTTTTTTGAAGTGAGGTAAAGATTGATACTTTTTACTTTCTTGCTATCTTGCAGGTAGAGAAAGTATTGTGACCGTCAAAAAAATTGAACTCAAGATTTTGATGAATCTTGATGTTTCATGACCCCCCCCCCCCCTTTTTCCTACCACCCTTAATCCAAAAAAGTGGTTTTTCGACTTTTCATCTGTCTGTCTGTTTGTACCTCCAACTAGAGCTTAACTATTTTACCGATCGGACAAAAACTTGGTATCTTAGGGTTTTCATAGGGTTGCCCCGAGGGGTTTTTGGAATTGAATATCTAACCTTAAAATTAAGGGTAGATTACTGAAGGGCAAAAAAAAAAAGTTGATTTTCTCAAAAATCAGCTCTAACAGTTTTGATTAAAATTCGTATCTAGGTGTTAATTAATATTATAAATAAACTGGCTATTTTCATTTTACCATTAAAATTAATTTTAGGGTACTTTAGGTACTTTACAGAAGCAGATACTACCGTATCTCCGCAACTATTTGAGATACTAAATAACTTATCATATCCTTCATTCATGGTAGGAGTTTACCTCTGAAAGGTCTTTTTTCTCTACCAATATCCTACTATATAATAGATTTCTGGTAGGGAAAAAGGCCTTTCAGAGGTAAACTCCTACCGTGAACAAACTTTAGCAAAATTGTTGAACTATTAAAAATTTTAAAAAAATATATGAAATATATTTTTATAAATCCAACAGTTTCTGAGATATTGGCAGATATATTAATACAATTTTGTGAGCTTTAGTTGTTAAGAGATACTACTTAAATTTTAATGCAATAATCCTCCAATGCCATAGAGTCATTAAATATAAGTAAGTCTCTAAAAGTTTATGTTGTTTTTCCTTAAACCTCTTAGAAGAAATGCTTGTACAACAATGGTCTATATCCATTTTAGACTCAATAGTCAATAGGCTATTTACATTTTTTATTAGTCAAAGTTTATAAATGAGGAATTTAATAGCAATGGAATGGCATGAAGATTTGCAACACCTAGTAAAGTGTCGAAGATTTTAACCGGAAGTTGAAATTTTAATACGAA
The DNA here is from genome assembly GCA_902141385.1 of Timema californicum. Classification (NCBI taxonomy): domain Eukaryota; kingdom Metazoa; phylum Arthropoda; class Insecta; order Phasmatodea; family Timematidae; genus Timema; species Timema californicum. The sequence continues at coordinate 9,742 of CABFOW010003690.1, read as the reverse complement.
TTGTTGACCCTTGTGGACCCTAACATTGATCTTTTTTATCGGTCCAAACATACAAATGAGGACATTAATTCTTTAAAAACAAAATTATAAAATTTAGAACCGGGACCCAAATTTTTTTTTTACATAAGTATAGTGCAATTAATGCTTTGGTTTGCTACAGTATATTATCTTGTTTCACATATATTATGAGTTTTGAGTAAATATCTCCATTTTCAAACAATAGAGCGAGAAAGTCCGTGAGGAGTTCCGTACCATTTATTTTCAAAGCCACGTTAAAAGTTTTAAAGTTTCGCATACTCTTCTCTTTCACTTATGAGGTACACTATTTTCTACATGTAAGGTACAAGAATAACTTTAGTAATAAGTCCTTCTTTATGACTATATATTTACTTCCCATCAATTACTACTGTTTCCAGTTTCTACTACCAGCTGGCTAGGCCTGTCGTAGCTTCATTTGCCTTATAATATAACTAAGACTAGGACAGGCACAACATCCAGTCCCCATCAATGTGAAAAGGTAAACCCACAATTTACCAAACAATAAATTTTTCGGCCATGTCGGGAATCGAACCTAGGACCCTTAACTCAATAAACAGACAAGCTATCAACTGAACTAAGGTGCTGGATGATTATTAAACATAAACAACCTTAGTATCTAAATAAAGGCCATGTTACCCCAAAGGCCCAGTTGTGCGGTGATTCTGGACTTGACGTGTTCTGCTCTGGAGAGGTGGGTGTAGAAAGGTTGGGTAGAACCTGACGCTTGCAGAAGGACTTTTGAACTTTATCAGCCTTGAGTAGAGAGTGCTTTATGCCAACTTTCTTTTCCCGTCTGGTAAAAAACAACAACAGAATATTGAGATTTTAGAAAGTAGTATTATAGCCAGAATTGATATATAACTATTTAAAAAAAATTAAGTCTATTTTTTATCACCGCCTTTTACCACCTGGTCAGGTTATTCACATGTGTGATATAATTAAGGGGCTGGGTGGAAGAAGGGCATTTCAGAGGAAGTGCCCTTTTTGGGTAAAACGTTTTATAGTGTTGTTTCACATCCTCATCTAAATGCTTCACCAAGTTTTGTGTTGTTCCACATCCTCATCTAAATGCTCACCAAGTTTTGTGTTGTTCCACATCCTCATCTATACGCTCGCCAAGTTTCATTTCAATATGTTGACAACAGAGGTCAGGAGAAGCAAAAATATAAAGCTTTTTGTATATAACACTTATCTGTGGTCTTTCTCCTATGTTTGAGGTCGTTTGTGTTTTTCTCTGCCTTATTGGCTGTTTTTTCTGGTGATTTTGAATAATTACGAGTAATATTTCGGATTCATCAGTTTCTGAGGAAAGTAATAGTGTTGTTGATGAGAAGTAAAAAGGTTTGAAGAAGTGTATTGATAAATTTAGGTGGAAAAGAAATGTAGCTAAAGTCAGCAAAGTATCAGGTAAGCGATATGTTTCTACTAACGGTTGAGTTATTGCAAGGAAGCAGTTTCAACCCGTCCATAACTGCTGTTATAAACAATGTTGTAATAATATAACAGTGGATCAGTAAAAGTTTCTTTTTCTCAATTTTCTATCCATGGCTGATAAGGGTGTACTGTAATGATTCCTGAGCAGCTAAAAGAACGCAATGAAAACCCCAAAAATATTCCTACAGTTTTTAATTGGAAATATGAAGTGAGGAGTCTATAAGTTAAACACCGAGTTTGTAAGAAGTTTTAGACTGAACTTTCTCAATTTGATTTTAAAAGATTTCGAACCATCCAGCCCAAGTTGTGTACAGGACAATCACCTGTACTTGCTGACATGAGGGGAAAGCATTCTAAGAGACTGAAAAAGATTGACCCTCAAGTTTGGGATTTGGTCAAAGAACACACAAAACATCACAATACTGTGCTGCATCTAGTCAAGAAAATATTTTGATGGTCCTTGCCTGAATGTCTTGTAACTTTTCAACCTATTTGCCGAGTTTTGTCGTGAAAAGACTGGGTAAAGTGTTCAAATGAAGTACTCTACCTATCATCGATTCTTTAAAGAGAACTTCGAGCCTTGCGCTGATACATGTGACTTTTGCGTTAAATGTGAAATTTTACTCAATGAAAATCCTGAAGATTCGTGCAAGTAACAAAAAAGTTTTTTTATGAAATTTATACCCCCCTCTCCCACAGTTTATGGTAGGAAATGGAATGTTCCTAGAAACTATTTATAGTGATCCTCGAGTGAGAGTTAATGAAAATTAATCTCTTTTAAAAAAATATTTAGAATAGCGATAGCCTTTGATATCTTGAAATGTTGATAATCCTGGAGGCTATTTGGTGAAGCCTCCTTTGGCAAATTAAAAAAAAAAATGATTG